>JAOSBN010079805.1:0-10236 GCA_027563595.1 Erythroxylum suave | reverse complement strand
CAACTTGCAAGCTTTTGCTATACCTTATCGAGGATGTACTGATATGTCCTTCCAGAGGTTCGCTCATGGATCAACGGCACACCCAGATATTTGCCATGATTATTAGTGCTTTGAAACTGGAAGGCTTGACTAATAATTTGAAATTGGATCTGAGAGACATTATTGGAAAAGCATGATTGTTGGTGCTTTGAAACTGGAAGGCTTGAATAATAATTTGAGATTGGATATGAGAGACATTATTGGAAAAGCAAATCCTAGTTTTATCTTGGCTAACTTTCTGATCTGATGTCTTAAAGAAGAAATCTAAGACTCTCGAAACCAAGTGTACCTGATCATGAGTTGGCTTCCGCGAACAGGATTAAATCATTAACAAAGAATAGATGGGATATCAGAGGATCTTTATTGCTCATTCAAAATGGTTTCCAATGCCTTTGACTGACTTCTTAGGTGATTAGTTGCCCTATCCTTTTCATACATAATACGAAAAGATAGGACGACAATGGGTCTCCTTGCCAAATATCCCTGGAGGGTGTGAAAGGATCTATTAGTTGCCCATTCCAAGAAACTTGCATGGTAACTGTGGATACACATTTCATAATGATGCTTGTGAAAGTAGGAGGAAATCTAATGTCCCATAGCATGTTATGGATAAAACCCCACCTCAGACGATCGTAGGCTTTTTCTAAATCAACTTTGATAGCCAAGACTTCAATCTTTCCCTTCTTTTAGTGCATCGAGTGTATAGCTTCTTGTGTAATGATAATATTGTCTGTAATATGCCTACCAAGAACTGAGTAGGTGCCATTAGATAATCTAGATGAAATTTCAGCCGATTCACAAGAACTTTGGAGATTGCTTTGTAAATAACTGATCAGAGGCTAATAAGTCTAAATTGGGTAAGCAACTGAGGAGACAACACTTTGGGAAGCAATACCAGTATGTATTTATTGATCTCTGAATCCCATTTCTCTTTACGAAAAATGTGTTGAATAAAATTTGTTATGGCTGGGCCAACTGTACCCCATTGTTTCTGAAACAAATAAAGTTGTAAAACCATCTTGGCTAGGTACTTTGCTTGGGTTGATGTCAAACACAGCTCCCCTAATTTTGTCCCCCCGAATTGGATGTGTTAGGTCTCTTTCTATCTCGGCGGTGAGCTTAGGAAATGCACTCATAATAGGATACTTATAGGTGATGTTCTCTTCCAATGCATACAACCTTTCAAAATAAGATTTAACCATGTGTCGCAGCTACACCAGGTCAGTGACCATCCTCACTGTCTTTTAGCCTAACTATTTGCAGTTTTCTCCTTTTGGCTAATATAACTGTATGAGAGTACTTGTTGTTACAATCACTATGCGACAGCCAAGTACAACGTGATTGTCGATTCCAGTACAGCTCCTCCTCACACAGGACTTGTAATAACTCATCGCGGAGTTTGTCCTCTAGCTCCAATAGTGAATCCAAATTTGCATGTTCCCTAGCCTTTTGTATACCATCTAACCAAGCCAATAAACATTTTTTCCGATGGAAAATATTACCAAAAACTTGTTTATTCCATATGGCTAGACGTTAAGAAAACTTGGTGAAGAGAGCACTGAAAGTCTCTCCCTCCGTAGGCCAATTGTCAGCAACCATTTGATCAAAGCCTTCATGAGCCAACCAAACTGCTTGAAATTTGAACAAAGGCTAATCTGACTCACACTGAGTTTGCTTGCCTAAGTGAAGTAACATGGGTCGATGATCAGAGCCAAAAAAAGGCAAATGTTGATTGATCGTATTAGGGAACTCCTCCAACCATTTCGGGTTGCAGAACACTCTATCTAGCCTAGCCAAGACATTCCCACACCACCAGGTATATTTCGACCCTACATACCCCAAATCTAGTATCCCACAACCACACACGCAATTTTGAAACTGTTTATTGATCACCTACATTGAAAGTGAACCTCACCATTTATCATGGCTATCCAATTTAGCATTGAAATCACCTCCAGCTATCTATGGTCCATGAATTTGACTACCTAACCCACCCAAATATGGCCATAAGCATTTTTGGTACACAATTTGGGGACTAGCATATATAGCAGTAAAAGCACATGTATGTGTCTGATACGTGACTGTGGTATGAATGAATTACCTATGAGCCACCTCCACAGAGACCGCAAAATCTTACTTGTATAATACCTAGATCCCCCCCGAAAAACCTTCCGCTTCAACTCTGAATGAAAAATCAGAACCCAACGTACGCACGACTTTGTCAACTCTCTTACCACTAATACGTGTTTCGACTAACAACAAAATACCTGGATTGTAAAGGCTGATATAATTCCATAAAATAGACTTGAAATTAGCGCCTCCAGTCCTTTGGCAATTCCATATGAGGATTGACATCAAACGTTAATGTGTAGATGAGAATGATCCCCCGCGTTCACATTGAGTTCCTGGGGTTCTTCCTGTACCTCCTTGCTTCCATTACCCGGATGCCGCAGAACTAGCTCCTCGTCACTATCTAAAATTTGTGTGTCTTCTTCCATCCACATGTCTCCGAATGTAGGATCCGGTGGTTTGGAGGTAGGAAGAGTAGAGGAGGTCCCAACAGAGCCAGTAAGTCCCTAAACTCCTTCCATGGGACTAATTTGCATCCTCTTTACCAACATCGGGCTCAAATTCGTCTTGTGATCATAGACGATGTCCTTGTGAGAAGATAAGACGATGACGTTGTGATGGATTTTGGGATTATTCAAGTGTTGTGTCATAGCGAACCTGCCCATGTCGTTATGAAGTTGGGTTGATGCAGGTGGGCTAACCCTCTCTTCCATTTCTACTTGTGTTACAACCGACCCCAGTGTGGCCAACCCAAGTTGGTGCTCGCCCCTTAAGCTTGCGTTGTGCTGCCTTAACCAAAGTGGCAAGGTCTAAGGGTTGGCTGGTTCTTGCCACTGAGACGTTATTACGTGATGTGGATGGGTGGTCATGTCTTATCACCATTGAGATTGACTCGAATAACACCGAGAATTGGGATCCATGTACACGAGGATTGTCTTTGGGAAGTTGTATGGTTGGTTGATCTTGAGGTCGTTGTTGATTTTTGGGGGCTTTCCGTTGTACCTAAATCCATGGCCCATATATGTCAGATTGTGGTGCTGGTGACAGATGCTCCATTGCCAGTTGCATGGGAACTTCTTTGCCTTATTGGTGTGGCCCCATATTTTTAGAAGATGATGGAAGGCCTGTGGTGACTTGCTTATTAGTCGGGCATCGCCCGGATTCATGACCCACGACATCATAATTAAAACAGACATGTGGTAAACCTTCATACGATACCTATAAAAGTTCTCCATCTAGCTTCATGCTAGGATGGAGGGGAACACTAAGATCCACGTCAACATGTTTCCTATAACTTTATCCTCTTTCATTAATGAATTTGGTTTGATCTTATTTAGTTTATCAATATATGTATGTTTTATATTTTCATTTGTTATTAAATCTTAATTTTTATTAATCAATTGAAATCCATATCTTTAAGTAATTGAATTTCTCACATTATAAATAATTTTTGTCCTATAATCCTATTTTTGTTACACTTTCTATATTCCTATCCTACTTTGTTAATGAATTTGGTTTCTTCTTATTCATTTTAACAATGTATTTATGTTTTCTATAATCATTCATTATGAAATCTCAATTTTTATTAATCAATTGAAATTTGTAACTTCAATTCATTTAATTTCTCACTTTATATATAATATTTTTCTCATTTCCTATAATTATATATTATATCCTCCTTAAAGATATGGATTTCAATTGATTTTATATATCTTATTCATTTTATCAATATATGTACATTTTATATATTCACTCATTTTATAATCTCAACTTTTATTAATCAATTGAAATTCGTAACTTCAATTAATTAAATTTCTCACATTATCTATAATATTTTTATTTTCTATGATCCTTTCCTGCTTCATTATTGAATTTGGTTTGATCTTTTTCATTTTATCAATATATGTACATTTATATATTCATTCATTATAAAATTTCAATTTTTATTAATCAATTGAAATTCATAACTTCAATTAATTGAATTTCTCACTTTATATATAATCTTTTATATAATCATATCCTCCTTTATTAATGAATTTAGTTATAAAATTTTCATTTTATCAATATATGTACATTTTATATATTTATTCATTATAAAAACTCAATTTTTATTAATCAATTGAAATTAAGAACTTCAATTAATTGAATTTCTCACTTTATATATAATCTTTTTTTTTCATTCCCTATAATTCTACCCTCCATCAATAAAGTTCGTTTCATCTTATTCATTTTATCATTTTATTTATGTTTTATATATTTATTCATTATAAAATCTTAATCTGTATTAGTCAATTAAAATTCATAACTTAAATTAACTAAATTTCTCATATTATATTTTTAATTTCTTTATTAAAAATTTCAAAAAATTAAAAAGGTGGGGCTAGCCTGGGCCCAATTAGGTTTCAAGTCTAATAAGCTTGATCAAGCCTTAGGTTGGGCCCGAGGTCCAATCATTCTAGCTTAAGCCTGCACAACCCACTACCATTTCTAATCCTAAATAGTATCTTGAAAATTTTTAACCTATAATGGTCCACAGTATGTGTCATAACTATATCATAAACCATGTCACTAAAATTTTAAAAACTATAGGGTTGCACTAAACCACCACTCAAGTGTCCATCTTTATTTTCCTCTCAATTTCCTCGAACATCCTCTACCACAATCAGATCCCTAAGTCAACCCTACTAGAATTTTGATATTACCCTTCTATTCTTACCAAGATTCACTAACTTTTTCTCCTCTAAATTCACATTTTAGAAAGGTAAGTCTTAAAACTTCAACTTTTGGGAATTTCCATAATCATGAGCAATTCTTCACCTAATTTTGATTTTCACACTTGCTCTTATGTATAACCATGAGTTACCAATATTCTATAAGAAAAAGAAAGAAGGAACAAATCATTCGAGGTGGCTCTAAAAGTAGAGCATACACACAAGCTAAAAGTTTATACCATAAGGAACACCTTATGTGTACATTTCGTGATGACAACCATTTTGAATGATATGCTTACTTGAAACTTATATATTTTGAAGAAAATAAAAGCATAAACTTGAATGGTTTGGGAAGTGTCGCTTTAGGGGACGATGTAAGGAGTTATGTAGGCTGAATGGTGTAAAGTGACTTTTGAGGTGGTCGATAATGCCTATTAAAAAATCTGTTGGGAAATTTTAACTATGTTAGACGTGATTAGGTATGTTGATGTGAAGGATGCAAAGTTAGGGGAATTAGATGGTCTTTGTCTTTAAGGAGTTTACAGTGTGATATGTATTTTGCATGCCCTAGTGGGTGAAAATGGAGGGCTTTAAAAAATTGGTAACTAATTTCCCAATCGAGCTTTATAAGAGGAAGCTTAGGAAATTTTGGCAAACCATAAAAATAAGCAGGTCTAATTATGACTGGTCAATAAACATGAGCGCTCATATTACCTCTGTTGCATTTAGATACTTACATAGGGTGATAATTCATTCACTTTTAGGGAGAAAGAAGAGTACAAAAGTAGTCACATGTAGGAATTTCTTCTATTTGTAGCGCATAGTTGTAAGGAGACCGTGTCAGCTTAGTTATTATTTCACCGTATACTATGGAATAGATGGTTAATAAAATGCTTGGTGCAATATATGAAGGCTTTTATCAGACTAGAGTAGTTAAAAACCTAGGTTTTTAAATTCTTTTTTACAATTAACTTTTAGTTTTTGCATGTGCATTGTTGACCTTGAAAAGCAGGGACATACGATTGGCTAGGTAGGCCAATAACATTTACGTTCCATTGGGTAGAGAGAGAGTTGAACCCATTATAGCATTTATGTTTCATATGTGTTGTGGAGCTTGACTGAGCAGTTAAAGTTCCATAACTAATTAATGCACTTTAAAGGAAGAGACAAATGTAAATTATAAATAATTTCTAGAATCCAATAAAAAATTACCTTGGATAATGAATGAAAAATAAGGATTAAAGAAGTTTCTACTTCCTTTTTATTTTCCTCTTTTAAATTTATTTTCCTAAATTTTTACTTTCATTCTTTATATTATGTATATTAAGGATAATATACAACTTAAGTGTAGGTAGGGAATTAACAATTTATAAGCCTTGTTTTTCTTATCAATTTCTTTACAATTAGATTACAATGGAAAAATTCTAGGAAATTTTTTTACCAATGAAAGAAAAGTGATCAAGATGACACACCATAAGCTTTTTTTTATAATTAAATTAGTTGAGGCCAATGATTATGAGCGTTGATAACTAATCTAGTTCTAATTTGTTCTCATAATTATAGCAACAGGTGCTTGATTTGTATTATAACAATTTTTGTATAATTTATGCATATTTTTATATAGAAAAGGATTCTTTCTAAGAATTTTAATATCTGCGTAAAAATATATAGATAAAATATAAAATATAAATGTAAGAGCATCAATAAATTCACTTCATTGAATTTAACTTAAGAAAAAAGTTCATAGTTAAAAAGTTGTGTTATTAGCCATTTGAAATAATAATCAACCAAGTAATTCGAAGCATTTATGGTAAGGTGTTTATTTTCATGTTCAAAGGTTAAGTGACTTTTCAAATAAGCCTCTAATACTCCTTTGTAAATGCAAAGTTTAGTGTTTTAGTTTCTATTAATTTTTATTATTAAAATGTTTGAAAGCTTAAGCATCTTGCTTGTACACGTCTACTTATGCATTAGGTTAAGCGTTTGTAAATCAAGTTGATCATTGAAGGATTATTAGGTTACATTGAATTAAATTATGATTTAACACAATTAACTAAATGTTTAATCCTAGAATTGTCACCTTTTTAAGCTAAGAATAATTGAAATGATTTGCTTAAGGACAAGTAAAAGCTTAAGTATAGGGAAAATTATGAAGAATATGATCATTCTTGAAGGAACACAATCTACCTCATGCCCATGTTCCAGTTCGTAGTGCTCTAGAAGGATTAAGTATAACAAATGATACAACCTAAACGACAACCATATAGGTGATATTGTGCACCAAAAAAATCAATAAGATTTATAGTTCAAAGATACTTTTATGCAATTTGATTAGTAATTATTTGAAAGAAATAGTGCAATCCACATCTTACTAACACGGTGGTGCCAAGGATCGTATCCATCACCTATAAGAAATGACAAGACCCTCGATTTGGATCGTGGTTATACTCCATACCACGTGTTAGGAAGGTCAAAACGTATTAAAGTGTAGAAATGCGAATTTCTTAGAGGAATTTAATAAAATTTTATAAAAAATACAAATTAGAAATATCTTTTTTCTCTTAAAAGCTCGATATTAAAAGGCTTCTCCTATAAAGGTCAAATTTAAGTTATTTTTCGTTAGATAACCAAGACCCAACATCATCTCAGTGAATCAAACTGTCCACAAAATTTGAGAGTTCATTTAAATTTATTTCTATCATGACTTTTCTATTATTTTCTTTGATTTTGTTATTTTGAATATGGATGGTGGTTAAGCACTTCTATATATTTAGAAAGGGAAAACTATATTGTTTATCTTTTATAGATTGATTAGGTGAAATTTATGATATGTAATATATTTACATGAGCTATCTTTAATTTTATTATTGATTTATTTATGTTGGCATCTAAACGTGATCTAAAGTCACTTATAGACGACTTGGGAGAGCCTACTTTCGAGCGGATTGTGGCTTAAGTAGAGGGGTTAAATAGGGTGCCCGAGAGAGACTTACGTAATCTTTATAGAATTAAGGTAAATCCATTTATAATATTTCACAAAGCTTTAGGACATTTAAAAAGGCGTTAGCGATGGTAAAGAAATGGGTTAACCAAAAAGTAGATGGTTATAAATTGAAAGAGTCCAGTCTTAGTGTCTAGAAGATCCTACCAGTCCAATTCCAGAGAATATATCCGCTCTAGGTTAATTAGATCATGAAATCAAAAGTACTACCAAGAGAATTACCAATATAAAAATAGTTATTTAATTGCATTCTTTTTTGATTCATTGTCTTATGATTGATTTTCTTGGTTAATTTTTAGTATTAGTTTAATTTTATATTACATTATTCAAAAATCCATAAAAATCATGTTTCTAATTATTATCTTTAGACTAATTAATGATTAAGGCCTTTTAATCCACATTATTTCTTTATAGGATTTAATACATACTTATAATTATATTTCTTACCAACCATAAGTACATTTGCTTAATTAGTAAGTGACAGATATAGAATGTTGGACCCCGTTTCTGGAGCCCGACTACCGCATTCAGATACTAGTATTTTACATAAACCCTTGAATTCAAAACTAACCCCTTTTTGGCTCATCTCCATTCAGTCCTAAATATGTCGAAGGATAGCGTTGGTGAGTCCACAATTTGCATATGTACATGCTTCGAGATAATTAGCATAAGTTCTTAACTTCTTCTTCTGTGTTTGGCCCATCGTCTGGGTTTAACTTTGTTATCGTCTGTGTTTGACTTTCTATCATCTGTGTTTTATCGTCCATGGTTGACTTTGTTATCGTCTATGTTTGACCTCCTATCGTCTGTGTTCTATCGTTTGAGGTTGACTTTGTTATCGTCTGTGTTTGACCTCCTATCGTCTGTCTTTCTATCATCTGCCTTTCTATTGTTTGCCTTTCTATCATCTGTCTTTTTATCGTCTGCCTTATGACGTATCATCACAGACGATTCCTCACATTTGTCTTTCTTTGCGTCTATGTATGATGTCATCACAGACGATTCTTTTCGTCTGTGTTTTCTTTGCATCTATCTTCCTTTGCATCTGTGTGTGACGTCATCACAGACGATACTCTTCCTCTATATTTTCCTTTGCATCTGTGTGTAACGTCATCACAGACATTACTCTTCCTTTATATTTTCCTTTGCATTTGTGTGTGACGTCATCATAGACGATATTCTTCGTCTGTGTTTTGCTTTCAGTTCTGAACACAATCTCTTCAATTCTAACAAGCTATTCTCATACTATCAACCATTGGCAATCTCAACAAAGAAGAAAATTCACATATACATTTCATTATCCCAATCTTTAAAAATAACGAAATCATACATGAAAGAGACTCAATTTCACATTCTCATTTTTAAACAGAGCGAGAGTCTGAATTTGCTTTACTTACATATCATCATACACATTAAAACTTAAAACAAGATACCTTAGGATGCTCAATGTTGATATGCTTAATAAGCTATCCAAAATCACTAACTTAGTACAAAAGTCTCTAACTATTGTGGAGTTTTTGATGTCTTGAAAGGATCACTATCGTCTTCGTTTGCACCTGAGGAGGGAAGAAAAGGGTTAAGCTACACAGCTTAGTGGCTAATATATTTATAGCCATTAGTAATTAGCAAAAATTCAAGCATATATATGTATGGGTACTGAGCAATTCAAATATTCTTAAGTAAGCAGATTAATGCAGAACACATAATATCCAAATGCATCATACTTGACAATTTAAAGATGCAATGCACAAACAATTGGCTCGAGGGTTCCATGGAATTAGAATTGAGAAACCGAAGTTTACACCATGAACAGAATGAATCCTTTTTCAGAGCTCATATGTCACAAGCGGGCAGCCGGGAGAAGGCTCTTGTCAACGTGCACGTGACAAACAAAATGGTTCCACTCTCGCCCAAACAAAAGTACATATTCATTTGATCATATGTTCAGACTTTCATGCTTGTCTATCTTTTCATTCAAACAAAATGCCATGACATATTTCAATGACATATTTGATCAAAATTCATAAGTCACATGCATTTTCAACAATCACATAATTCACTATTAAGCAAATTGTACATGCACACATATAGGCAAGAATTTTCCCAAATCATACAATAACTATAAATACATTACTCACCTAATTCGCTTGACAATCAAAGTTCATTGTTGTTTTTCCTCTTCTCCTTGGATCGAGCTTGCTTGGTTTCTTATAACAAACCAAGTTCTCATTCAATAGGAATTTAAATTTGAGAACTCATAGAACCAAAAGCATGAAATTGACCCTAGAATACTTAAACCCATACATTCCCTAAGCTCTTTGAACCAAAAACCATTCAAAACTCCAAGAGATTAAAAATCGAATTACCTTGAATCTTCACCAACTAGTGAGATTCTTGGCTCTAAAGAAAGCTCTT
>JAOSBN010079794.1:0-12570 GCA_027563595.1 Erythroxylum suave | reverse complement strand
ACACATGGAAGGTAGGATTTGTAAATTTGGGAGTAGCGACATATTGTGCATCTCAGCGGCGTTCGAATTTGATGTTGATAGACCTCAACTCATCACAAGATGACAGGCCACTTATTTAATCAAGAAATCTTTTCCAACTCAACATTGGTTACTTTTGGTTCGCTGCAGTGTCTCGCTGAAATCTTCCAGGTGATGTCTGCACCGAAATACTGGTTCGTAACTCAGGAGAAAGAGAAGGAGTAAGAGCCTCTGACTTTCATGCTGTTGCTCATGTTCTGTTCTGCTCTCACTATATGGCCGCCTCGAACTTCCACCGCGACCCCCGACTTTGACACGAAATTCCTGTAGGTGTCTTGTTCAGACAACGATGGCATCACGATCCATCGTTCTGCCTCGTTGTACGTGCCCATTGATAGAGGCGAGGGTCTCTCCATCCCCTATCTCTAAACCCAGTGAAGAACAGGACATCATGAAGTTCGGATCCGTTGCGCATAGCTGTGAAGAGTCAATCACTCGACCATTCAGCGCCAAAATCACGTCTCACATGCATCATGTCTGCGCCCTCTAGACAATCCTTCACGTGCGGGTCAAAGATGTGTTTGCTAGCAGCGCGTATGGCTTTGTTTGAGGACTGTCACCGCGGCGACCTTGAAGGACACCACGCGTGTTCGTCAACCGCGATCTTTACCTTCACGGAATAGATGGTACAAAAGCGCGTGATCTCGCGGACTGCGCCTTTTGCGCGTCTGCATTGTCTTTAATCGATTTCCCACATCTGCAGCAGTCGATAAAGCGACCCTTTGGCTATCAAGAGTCGTCAAGATGGCTGCTAGTCAGAGCGATCCCACTGCGCTGGCCGACTGGCGCCACGAACCCTTTTCGGTTTGCTTTGTCGACAGTGAGCAACTGATCAAGTTTACGAATGTGGCCATTGACATTAGCTATCCTGATTTGCTGGCCGTCCTCCGCGAGCTGACGATTGACATTGCGCATTTTCTTCCCAACATACCAGTCCGACTCGATCCTGAGGAAGGCTTCGGTTTGAGAGATGGTCCTTGGTATTATCGGTTTGTTCATCTCGAGCCGCCAGTTGGATATGTTTGGGTTGAAGGTGCTGGGTGGAGAACTAATGCTCGTCCTTGGATCAAGAGTGAATGGGTTGTTTTGAGAGATGTTGCTGCCTTTCAGAACATGCTAGGCGCGTTCGTGCAGAGCAGACGGCCAGGAAGCTCTTGGATCGAATTTCAACACGTAAGTCACATGGCTGAGTAGATGACATGACTAACCTCTTGTCAGCAGTTGCAAATTGATCGAGACGTACCTCATCCATCGGACTGGATCTACAAGCGTCGACCTCCTGTCATTGTGGATGGGTCGAAGGCACCACCAACGCCAGTTCTTCCTCGAAATACAAACATAGTCACGATTCCGTCACAGGTGTCATCGGTCAAAACTCGCCCTCACTTTCAACAAAATGGTCAAGTAATCCAAAGGGGCACACCGATCTCGAATGCACCAAAGACTGGCATGTTTGCACCTCCTAAGCCGCGTCACGACAATCGAAACGTACCGAATCAATCATACCAAGACCCGTTGAGAACACCGTCAGTCATGCCAAACCCTTATGAGAGTAGAAGTACCGGTGGGTTTGGCTATCGCGATTCTTCTTTTGTCTCAAACCCATACCCAGATGATCCACCAGTCAGACCACCCACTCAAGACGATGACGGTCCTGGTCCTGCGGTTGAAACTCCACGAGAATTCGATACGATCAGCATTGGTATGCCAACCATGGCTGCGCAATTAGGAGGGCGTGATCCAGCACTGACTCGAAAACCGAACGTGCGTCCAGCACATACTCGCCCAGTCAAGAATAGGTACACACCTCTAACTAACAAGTTCGTCGTGCAAGATAGTGGACCTCAGTTCTTAGATCCTGCTCTCGAGAGCAATCAAAGATTCAGAACCCAACCCACAAGGCGAGCACATGCAGCTTGGGGAAGATCTGGTAATGGTAATGGCACTCGACGACAGCCAGTTGCTCCAGGAGGACGTCTGAATGCTGAGTAGAACTCAGGTCATGCAGAAGACCATGTGACCGAAGATGGCGCATCTGTCAACTCAGAAGGACAACCTGCGGCGAACAAGCATCAAGGCAGAGGCATTGTCTCCAAGCGCAAAGGTCAGCAACGTGCATGTCGCAACAAACAAGATCAACAAGACGGTATCACGAAGGAGCGCGAAAGGATGATGGAGAACCTCGAGAAGCAGAGAGATGAACGCAAGAAGAGAGCTCAACGTAGAGCAAGTCTCAAAGAATGATCAAGGAGGCGTCAAAGTTGTGGCGTTGGGTTGGATGTGTGGTTGGTGTGGTTGGCTATCATGTTGTGGTGTTGTCCATATGGATGATGTATCATGACCAGGACTTGGTGTGTCAGTGATAGCCTCCGTGCGGTGCTCAAAGCGCCGACATGTCCAAGGGGAGAATTTGTGTCAGGAGATCGACATAGCAGAGCCGCGTTCCCGAATATTGCGGTACCAGACTTGCAGGAGTAAACATCAGACAGCTTGAAACAGCTCTACCAGAGCTTGCTCACCAATAGTAACAATCTTCTGTCGTTATCATCTGCCGAGCAAGCACCAGTGGCTCGCCAATCTGTAATCACATCGAAGGCTGCGTCATCAGGCGGCGAACCATCTATCCTCACGTCAATGGGAAAAGGAGATTCGTAGCGAGGTTCCGACGGAAAGGAGGAGTCGTAGCAGCAAAACATGTCAGTGGCTCCAGCTTCCGCTACTACACCACTGAAGATCACGTCTTATCGATAAAAGCTGCAGCTATGTTATATGATGACGTCGTAGCGGGCTTGGAGTCAAGCCGACCGTTCTCCTCCAAGCCTCACACGACAACGTTCCTCATTGGAACACCACTAGCAGATTGACGATCCAATCTGAGATCGTGATCGTATTTGTTTCCGTCTGTTATCTTTTGTGGGGTTTGGTGAGTGGCTCTGTTCGAGCTGCAGCTATGCGGAGGGGGGAGTATGCAGGTGAGTGCGGCAGGGGTACAAAGGTCAGCTCAGCTCGCTTGTCGTCAATGTCTCCCTCACGTTGCTGGATCCGCTCGCATACACGTCCGTCGCTCCAACCTCTGTCTCGCAGCTTCGACCATAGTCGCCCTCCAGTCCACCAAGGCAGTCCTCCTTGAGCCACATTGTTTACACACCGACAAGATGCGCGTCGCCATCCTCACCACGCTGCTCCTCCCAGCGCTCACCGCAGCCCAATCCGCCGTGTCGACACAAATCATGTCCGCCGACACGATCACATCGTCCGTCAACTCCGCGTCCGCCGCGGCATCAGCGAGCAGCATCCTCGCCTCCGCGTCCGAGTCAGTCTCGTCCCTCTTCTCGTCGGTGTCGTCGCTGGCGTCGAGCGTCTCCTCCATCGCGACCGTGGACGCCAGCTCGGGCCCCATCCGCACCAACCAGGGCACCAGCTCGCACCTGACCGGCGTCGGCTCCTCGTTGGCCAGCAGCGCCAGCTCCGCCGCCAGCTCTATCCTGTCCAGCGCCAGTTCCGCCGCGAGCGTCGCCTCCACGGGCGGTGTGCCGCCGCCGCCTCAGGCCTCGCAGGCTTTGATGGGCATGGCTATCATGGGCGGTCTCGCTGCGTTGTTGTAGATTCGCGTGGTGGAATCGAATAGATCTGGTCTGACGGGAGGGTCAACAGCGCAAGGTGGTGTGAACTGATACCACTCCCGTGTCAACAGCAGAACATCACTAGATACATCACAACTCGCGCAATACATCCTTTTAATTCCAATCTCCTTAACCTCCCATAACCTCCACGTCCATCTCCTCCCATACCCAAACCCAGACGCATACCCACAATGACGTACGCAGCCTCACGCGACCCACGCTGCAGCCTCGCGTCAGGCCGGCCCTTGCATTAACGCACCTCGGAAGCCCCCCATCCACCACGACCTTTTGTGCACGCACACTCAGTCCACATGTCTCAGACCCCGGCACGCACGAAAAACATGGCAGCTCGTACTTTCGTCCGTCCCGCCATCGCCGTCGGAATCGGTACGTTCCACCTCCGGCACTGAGATACCTTCTGACGACACTTGTCTATGCCGCATCCCCTCTAACACCCACGAGCAGTCTCGACCCTCGCACTGCTGTACCTGAGCATGGGCGACAGAGCGTCCAAGCCCACCGCGGCGCCCGAGTGGCACTTCCAATACGACAGCGTGCGCGGCTTCTTCCTGCAGGACAACGCGCGGACTAACCCGGGGACGTTTGACGCGGTAGGATGCCCCCGGCCGGCGATGCCGCGCGGCTGACGGGACCAGATGAAATCCAACTTCGGGCTGATTGCGCAGGACTACGACACCGACACGCTGCTGCCGGCCAACGGGCGGGATCTCTCGCAGTGGGAGCGGTTCGCGAACAAGGTGAGGGTGATGAATGAGCGGGCGGGGGAGGGGGTGTCGTTTCGGTTGTTGTTTTTGGGTCGGCATGGGCAGGGGTTTCATAATGTTGGGGCCGCGTTTTATGGGGATGAGGCTTGGGATGTATGTCTTCTACGGTGGTTGGTTGGAGTTTGGGGTGGGCTGACTTGTTTCAACAGTGTTATCATTCGACGCTACGGGAGGATTTTCAGGTGCCGAGTGTGAGGTTCTTCGATGCGCATTTGACGGCGTTGGGGAAGCATCAGGCGCATCTGGTCAGTCGGTTTTGGAGGAGGTTGATCGAGACGCAGCGGGTGCCTGTGCCACAGACGTATTATTGCAGTCCGCACACGAGGGCGATGCAGACGGCTGATTTGACCTTCACACCGCTGGCTGATGTCCTGCCGAAGTCGTCTCCGTTCAAGCCGCTTGTCAAAGAACTCCTTCGTGAAGGATACGGCATTCACACCTGCGATTCCCGTCCCACTCGAAGCTACATCGAGACACATTTCCCACAGTTCGATATCGAGGACTCGCTTACGGAGACAGACGAGTTGTACTCTCCCGTCCGGCGCGAACCACCACTCCACCATGCGCACCGTCTGACGCTGCTACTGGACGACGTCTTTGCCAACGATGATTCGACATACATCTCCATGACGAGCCACAGTGGGACTATCCAGGCAACGCTTGCCGCTGTCGGACACCGCAGTTTCCTCCTTCCTACTGGTGGAGTCATCCCTGTGCTTGTCCGGGTCCGAAAGGTATCTGGTCGACGTCCTGATGGTCCTTGGAAGGACGAGCAATGGGAGACGAAGCCTGATTGTGTGAGTGATCCTAAGAAGGCTGGATTGGACGGATACAAGGACATCGGCGAGTATGTGGATAACATCGAGAGCGGCGTTCCGAGAGATTTGGTCGAGATTGGTGAGCTGAAGGCGAAGGCTTAGATGTCTGGGCGTTCGTCTGGAATTCGCAGATCCAGCATGGTGCGCTGGAGTTCGCAAAGATAGACAAATAATAGCATATTGTGATGGCGTTGTGAACCAAAGGCATTGACTCGTTTCCTGTTGAAGTGCACCTGATCAGGGAAAGAGACGTATGGCTGCAGTATTATGCAAAACTGTCCTTGAGAAGCTTGTCGTGGATGTTGCAAGCCAATACTTCTGGCAAGTCTGAAGGTACCGATGATGTGTTGGTGGGAAAGAGAAAAGGTAACAAGTCTCTCATTTGGAGCATATTTCGGTTGATCTCGAATCAGGAGAATTGCTTGGGCGGAAGTTGCAAAGAGGATTGTCGTCTTCTGCACAGTGAGGCTCCAAGAAAGCATTGAAGGTACCAGTATGGCAATGATGTTTTTCAAATCTGTGTTAGAGACAACAATCTTCGGTCTCGTGTTCAGGATGGTCTACAGGACGTGATATCGGCGTCACCCTGGAGTGGTTGACCTCGGAATAGAAGCTGGAGCTGTTTATTCGACTATTAAGATTCATTAGATTCATCCTCACGCTCTCGACTTGTCGACCTAACTTGAGGGCCCCTACGTCTTCCACTTCTCAATCGAACATGGCGATATGGACATCGCAAGTGCGGATAGATAGGGAGACCGAGATGGAAGCTAGTATCGATGGCAGTGTCTTTCAGACCCAATGTCCACCTTTTGCGGCGGGCCTCTTCATCTTTGAGAGGCCATTCCACTCCAACACTGTAATCTTTCCATTCGAGTGATGCATGCTCCCAAAATCCTGTCTCTGGACGATCACTGCGGTAGTCTCTTCCAAAGTGCATAGACGCGAGAGGCGCCGTGGCTGAGCAGCACTTCTTGCGTTTCTCAAGTTCGCTAAAATACCTTTTGATGGCCGGAAATGTGACCATGCGAGGGTCGTATACCTCGTAATCAGATTTGTGTTTTGATGGTGTATTGGGTTGAGAGTGAAGTCTCGCAGCAACGATATGTATATCATCGGGTTCTGACCATTTTCTGGTCACAATCAATTCCAATAGTTCTTTATGGTTGCACTGTCCTGGAGTAGCATTTTCCAGTACAACATGTCGTGCATAGAAATTCTCTGAGGCATTCTCCCTTGTAAGTGAAGGTAGAACATTCGATCGCTTTACGATGCTCTGCAGGAGTGACCAGGCGTTTAGTTCCTGACGAAAGAGACCGCAGAAAAGGGCTCGAGGATTGAATATTGGGTTATCTGTCTCAACACGAGATACCATAGTCGTGAATTGTATTAGGTTCATACCTGGTTGATACCGTAACAAGTCCTCGTATTTTTCACGATATCCATGATGCCATGAGGGTTCGATATACAGAATCAAAGACTGGCCTTCTTGTGCAACCGGTACTTGACGAGGGTCGAAAGTACCGTGCCAATGGCGGTGCAAAAGTGCTGGGGTCTCATTTTCATCGAATGGCGTGCTGTCTGTAACCAATCTTTGCCATTCGTCTCTGTAGATGTTGAGAGGTAGGTGTTGACGAATACTAGCATCATAATTGCTGAGAGCGGGGTCATCTTCCAAAACCTCTTGGCTTGCATTGATGCTAATTGAGCTGTAATCGAGCACTGACACTTTGCTAAGTACGTGATCACGCCATCGATGCAGTTCAGGTATGTCGGGCAGATGGGTTGGTCCCGGTGATAGGGGCGGATCGGTGGAAAGTGTAACCAAAGGAAAGGACGAAAGATTGGGCTCAACAGGTTGACTCGCTAATGTTGGCAAATATGAGGCATCCATCGTAGCCCACATAGCTCTTGATGTGAGAATAGCGGAGAGACCTGAGATAGGAGCGTGCTTATGAACTCCATGATGACAAGCCATCTTGGTTCTTTCCTCATTCACATTGCGTTTGAAGTCAAACGAGTTTGTTTGTAGTCAGGTAAACAATGTCTTCATGGTATACAGAGCCCTTTGGCGGTTGTTACTCTTATCGAGAAAGAGGACGGCTGTGCTAGTCAGAAAGAAATCATCGTCGGTGTCTTAACACATCTGCCATCCGATGCTTGGACGACAATGCCGATAGCTTCTTACCTGTAGGAGATTCGAGTGTCACGGCCGGCGTTTGCGCACTGTGTGACGGCAGAGGATTATAACTCGACTGACCGGCTCTCAAACTATGTCTTGATTGAAACGCAATATCACTAGCAACGCTTCAAGAAGATGGATAGTACCACATCTGACTAATGGTGATCGTTCTTAAACCGAACTGGGCGCTCGATACTGACAGCCTGATCAGACTCCGTAGAAGAGGCAGCACCGCATGTCTGCTGTCTGTCAAGGCATGGTCTGCTTGCCTGAAAGTTGTTGGAGCCTGCAAGGCATTTCTGCAGTATTGCAGCCCAACCTGAGTGTCGCGCCATTGTGTGAACTCAGGAGCAGTGAGTCATTGCTGTGGAATGATATGGTTGACGCTTATCTCTGTGGGCGACAGACACATGGGCTGTCCATCGAAAGACGTGTCGTGCGAAGGAGGTAGTAAGGTAGTGAGATGAGATCTCCAGCGCCAGCTTCTGAAGTACCCAACGCGACGTCACTAGCCTCGTTTTGGATAGGTTCCTTCTCCGGAACTGCTCATGCATCGGCGGTGAAACAGTCATCCAAACTGCAATGATGAATGAGATCACGTCGAGTGAACACTCTGCCTGGTGACGGTTGCGAGATCTCCGGTTTGGAATTTTCAGTAGTCAAATGTTGACTGCTGACCTGTTGTCTTGAAACCATCGCATGCGAGTCAGGTAGCACCAAGAGAGTCTCTGCCGTTTGAGTGACCAGACCCCGGCGACAAACGCGATCGCCCAGACGAAGCTCAAGAACTATTGTTCACAGAAATGGCCCACGAGAGAACTTCTTTTCTTCACCTACCGATCGAGGTTCGATTGCAGATCTACGACCTAGCAGTGGTCCCAGCCCGATTGTGCATCCGACCTATTCTCGATCCTGGATGGCTTTTCATACCGGACCGCGGTTGTTGTGTCTCGCCATTACTATTTGCGAGTAAACAGATCTATCGCGAGGTGGCACCTATCTTCTACTCCAGGGCAACGTTCGAGATGACACCGTGTCAGCGTGACCCGTCCGATGGCCGGAAGTTGTCTGAGTTCTTGCAGCAACATGAAGATGACCATGCTTTCTGTCCTCCTGAGTTTCTGTCACTGGTCGAGAATGTTCACGTGTATAGTGATCATTCATGGCCGATAGATCAAGACTCTTTTCAAGCCCTATTTCGATGGCTTGTGACAAAGACCAATGCAAGGCATATCTATCTGTCAAGGAGGACCATGCAGCAGGCCAGGCATATACCAGAGCTGGTTTGTCTGAGCAACCTCGAGTATGACATGATGAAGCAGAGTGATGCTACACGGATTATTGACATCTACGCGAGGAATGTGAGCAGCCGGTTGAGGTTCATGGAGGGCAAGAACTGCCTTCCTGGTCGGACCAAACCTTGGCCAGAAGTCCAACTGTATCTGAACCTGAAAGATAGTACACAATCGAGGCTGTATCGCGAACCGAGATGGGATCTACTGGCTTCGAGATCTGAGAGCAGATGTGAGAAAGAGGAATTGTTGAAGAAGGAGATGGAGAGATTCGCGGGAGAAACTCTGCCCGATATGTTCCTCCGACAGACCCATGCTGATGGCTATCTGTGGTTATACAAGACTATTCAGATTCAACGACGTATTGAAAATTGTACACAGGACAGTCAATCCAGCATTGCCATCCGTGTCCCTATCAACGTCTCATGAACGCACAGATATGTTTTGTCATTCAGAGACTCAAGTCGTTAATGGCAATTCCTTACATCCTATTGTCTTCTTCGAAGATAACGGAACCCAGGCAAACAGAAGTCCTCAGACTTCCAAGTGAGCTTTGTCGGAGAGTGGTCGTCCACTGGAAATGGATTTATTCCGATCAATACTGTCCCTCGATGGGGCGACCCTCAATCACATCCTAGAGATCAGTCTCTTACAGTGACGAGTCACGAAGAGTACAGGTGTTGAGTGGGAAAAGGTGCTTGCACCATAATCATTGTTGGAGTATGGAAGAAACCAAAGTCATATACAAAGGATTGGCATAGACTTGACGACTGATGACGGGCTAGCTCAAGCAATAATACTGGCATGAATCCATCACCCTACAGAAGCATGCGTATCCCTACGCAAACCCATAATGTCGCAGTTGAGACCAGAGAGCCGTGGTGAGAAGAGACAGATGTACGAGAGCCACACCAAACATGATGTACACTGTAGGACCCTTTCTGGGATGCACCCAACCGATATTACCGTTGTAAGCACTGATTGCAAACAGCATCAGGTCGACTGAGCCGTGGAACAATACCGGCAGCCAGAGAATTTGGAACACCGTCTTTGGCTCATGGAGAAAATCGCGAGCCATCACACCAACTCCGGTCAGCGCTGCCATCATAGAATGGCCCAATACGCCAAAGACGGACCGCTCAGCAATCGTCAGTACGAGCTTGAGACCGGCCTCTTTGTGGTGCCACGCCGCAAACACGAAGCCAATGCTCTCAACAGTAGCAAACCCAGCTCCGGATGCAACCGCGACAGTGATGCAATCCCGAGGGCTGACAACTCCGCCCCTGTGCTGCGCAGTGATGATGGCACAATACTTGAGAACTTCCTCCGACAGTCCAGCCATGACAGCGGCGAAGAAGAACATGAACACCCAATACTGCCAGCGACGCGACATATTCCACCTAGTGGCGATATGCTCCGGGTCCTTGAGTTCGCTTTCACCCTTGCCGAGCTCTTCGAGGTACTTTTTGGCATCAGATCCGAACAGTATGAGAGCTGCCGGCCAGCCAAGCACTCCTTGGACGATCATAGCTATAAGGACGCCGATTATTCCAGTTCCGAAGTAGACGGCTACGAGAGTCTTGGAGCTCGTCCTGTCGGAGGACGGGCGTGACTGTTCATACTGCCAGAGGATAAAGGTTGGTACAAGGAGTGGGATAATGGATGCTAGCGCGATGAGGTTGGCCGTCTTCGACTTCGAGTCTTCCGACGTCGTCTGCATTGATTTAACGCTGGTGGTCGACTGGCTCTTGTTTGTGTCTCTCAGCATCGGAGATGCTTCTGTGATGGTATTGTCGTTCATTGTGTCTCGCTCGATGTCCAGAAGACGCATACCTATTGAATGCTTGTTCAGAGTATCGGAACCGAGTAGCAAGGGATCAGATCCTGTCTAATATATCTGCTGAATCGTATGTGTATCCATCTTTGTGATGACTTCAAGTGAATGCTTATATTGTCCAAAAGAATGTTGCCTGCCTATGCTGTACTCGAGTTCGGTCTCGTGTTCGTATTCGTGTCGGTGGAGCAAAGTTCTCAGACACGCTAATTTTGTGGCGTCTGAAAGTCCCGGTTGGGAGCGTCCTTCCGACCTTAAAATGGCCAGAAAAGGATCCCCGGTAGACAAATTTGCCTTGTCGTGGCGCATAAACTCATGCTCCTTGAGAATGCGGCTTGCTCTTGTTACAGTCTCCAAAGCTGTGGTTGAACTAACGGTTTCGAGCTGACGCGGTCTTTGCGCAGTGTGCTATCCTAATCAGTTATCTGAACAGACTGCTGCGCCAGAGTGATGATGTCCCTCACCAGCCCATCAGCATTCAGATGTTCCTCTCTACTGGAGATCTCCCGTACGAGAGAGCTGCCATAGTCGCGTGCCCACCAGGCTTGGTCACTGAGCTTTTGCACAAGGACGCCCCAAAACATCAAAATCAAGATGGCGGGCTGATCGTCCGCTTTGACGGCGTCGACATACTCTTCGCCAGCCATGTTGAGCCATCCGAGCACATAGCCTTGACATTCGATGTTCTCCATGCATTTGGAGTAGCATTCTGACAATGTCTCTATGGCTTTCTTGCATGCTTTCCAACACGATACCTGTTTGAGTCTGCAATCATAAGACTCGCCAATACTGGACGTTATGCGATTTTCGTTGAGTTCTGTTAAATTTGCCATGGCTCGCTCAATTCCAGGCTCGAGTGACATTCGAGGTAGGTCCTCGAACCGCATGATCTTGTTCAGGTAGGGGTTTTTATCTACCCAATCACTTCTACCCTCCAGAACTGCCCAGCACCCGCGCAGAAGTTCGAAGTGGGTGAGAGTACTTTGCACTCTGGGCCTAGACTCGATTTCTTCCGAAGATGAAGAGAATTGCGCCGCGGCAAGGGCGAGCACGAACAGCAGCATTGAGAAGACCAGTAGAGCCTCAAAGCTTTCTGAGCCTATATTGGAAAGTTCTCGTCGGAAAGTGCCTACAGCTTTGTCCTGGTACTCATGTGCGGCATCCACATACAACTCTCGATTGATTTCTGATGAGCTAGCCATCTCAAACGCCGTCAATGACAAGAGTCCATTGAGTAGGTAATCGTGGTGGAGGGACCAAGCGGGAAGTTTGATCTGCCACACATGGCTGTCCTCGGCCACTTGTGTAGTCATACTTTTGTACGTGTGGGCTGTCCATCGACTCATGAGTTGCAATTCCAGTAGGCGTCTGTCTGTCGGGAAGTAATTCGGTTTGTCGGTCAACCAGCCACCTTGTGGAGAAGTAGGTGGAGGACTTCTGCTATCGGAGGGCTGTTCTATCGATGGTGTTATGGTTTCGGAGTATTCACATACGGTTGCTCGAAGCTTGCATGCCCCACAAGGTGGTCCTGCTTCATCACATTTGACATGTCGTTTCTTGCAGGTCGAACATCCACGGCGTGATTTCTGATGAGATCGGCGTGCCGGCATGGTGAGGCATTACATTACCACAAAGAAGACCAACACGACATTCAATGAGGCACGTAGATCATCGGGGTAGCATAGTGTCTGCTCGGACCCTCTGGTGTGAGAAGCAAGAAGTACAGGCAGGTGGGTGTAGACATGAGCACTCTATATACATCCGCGAATACGAACACGAACACGACTACGAACTTAGCGTCTTGGCCTCATCGGTCTAAGCCTCAAAGGGCCATCTCGCGAGCAATCCTGCCTTTGAAGGATGTTTCATGCTGATTTCTCACGACCCGTCGAGGCGTATATTGGATGTCAATTCGACCGACGCGTCATTTTGAACGGCAGGTAAGTGCCGATATGAGG
>JAOSBN010079783.1:0-42384 GCA_027563595.1 Erythroxylum suave | reverse complement strand
ACTATGAAATGGGAATGAGCATAATATGTGTTCTAGAACATATATTTGGGATTGTCATTGAGCATGCATTGTACATAGTCCACCTATACAATTGTACATAAACAAATGCTTATATGTGTTCAATTATTGATGAGGGTGAAATGGGTGTCTTGCATAAATGGGTTCTGCAGGTCAAGTGTTCACATTTAGGCGATCCCAGAATTTGGAAGCAAATGATAATCTGGAGCATACTATGAGTAGACCTAGATGGTCTCATTCCATTTTTTGCTTTGTTTGATTTTGATATTGATTGATTCTTTAATGATTATATGAAAGTGTTTGACTATCTTTGGTTCCAGACAGGAGGTCCGATGACTGTGATATTGTATGAGTGAAATATTGAAGTGCTTATTGAGTGTGAATTGGATGAACTACGTGTATATAATAGATTGTCAAATGTGTTCTGAAAGTGCATTTGCATATAAATGAAAGTGTGATTCTCAACTTAATGTTGAATGCCAGACTAAGGTTCGATGATATGTGAAAGTGAATGTGCACAGTGACTGATTGATCATATGTGACTGGTGCATTCCATTACATGAATGCATGAAACATAATGGAGTTATGACCAGAGTAGCCACCAATCAGAGCTTAAAGCTCAACGAGTGAAAAAGAGCCTTTTGTTTAAAAGTGATTCAGAGCCTCAGGCTCAATGTTTAATGAGCCCTATATGGGACAGTTATTAATGAGCCCTTTAAGGGACAGTTTAGACACTTAGTCACAACAAAATAATAAATGGAAAGTGGTTCTCATGGTCACTCACTGAGTTCGTAAAACTCTCCCAAAACTTGCAATTTTTTTCAGGATCAGAAGAATACCCCGTTAGGCCAACAGGAGTATACCTATAGCATAAGTGAAAGATAGAGGTCGAGATCAGTTAGCGTCTGCATTTGTATCTTTTTTATTTTGTATAAAATTGTATATTATGAAACTATCGTATAAATGATTTTTGTTGTAATGTAAAGAGTTTATGATTGAAAATGTTATAAATGAAAGTAAGCCTGAATTGGTTTTGATTTCCGCATATTGTGTTTGTGTTTCAAAAAGAAAAATATTTATACCGATTTCTTACTGATTGAGTGCTTTAGCATGCCACCCTCACGAGGCACAGACTCGGATATCATCATTGATGTCGGGTTGGGGTCCTTGCAAGAGTGGGGTGCTACAATATTCTCTGGCCTGTAAACATCTATTACTGGCCATCTCCTCTATCAGCTCCTCGACTTTATCAACCATCTTTCTCACTAAACAATCCTCTGAGTGCTGCATCAATGGTGCCTCTGGTAGGTGGTCTAACTCCATTATAAAATGACTGCAGCAAGAATTCCTTGGGTAGGTTGTAGTTTGGGCATCTCCTCTGCAGGCCCTTGTAAGGCTCCCACGCTTCATAAATAGACTCCTCATTTCCTTATTAGAAATTAGTAATTTCCTTTATTATTTTGGTGGTCTTTGTCAATGGGAAGTATTTATCTAAAGCCATGTACCAGTTGTTCCCACATTGTAATGTTAGCAGGGCTCAGTGAATGATACCAGGCCTTCGCTCTATCTCTAAACGTGAAAGGAAATTGCCTAATCCTCACCGCTTCTTCTAAGATCTAGTGATACCAAAAAATATAACAGATCTTAAGAAAACTCATGATTTGCCCATTCGGGTCTTCATTCGCTAGCTTATAAAATTGAACATTCTGCTGAAGCAAGTTCAAGAGGGTAGGTTTAATTTCAAAGGAGACAACTTGAATAGTGGTCTAGCCAATCCTTGGTTTGCTGGATTGAGCCCTAGTCTCATAAAATCCTTAAGTGTCCTCTGTTGCTTCCTTTCAGGATGATCCATGTTTCTTTAGAACTTCTCGGCCATTTTTACTTCCTCGAGCTTTTCTTCTTCTTACCAAGCTTTCCTAAGGGTTCGTTCTAAACGTCTGAATGACTCTTGTGTTCATACTAAAGCATGATTCCTACGTAAAACTAACAAAAAATGAAACAAAGATTAAAACTATCCTAATGCCTTATATAGAACCAAATTGCCTGCCTCGAAAATGGTGCCAAAAACTTGCTCGCTAAAGGTTACATGCTCTAAGTTTTACTGCATGTACACGGGTCGTTTGTGTAGCACCTAAGGTGTCAATCCCATGAGAAAGGGAATTAGACCTAAAATCTAAAGCAACTAAGTTCACAATTCCTAATTAACTAGCTAATGCAGAAATTAAAATTAATCAAGAATCAATTATAAGAAATTTAGGCACCAAGAAATAAATAAAATAGCAAATTACACAATTAATCTGATAATCAACCTAGAAATGACCAAATGAGAGAAAAGGGGGATTTGTTCAAAATTAAAGAAAATCTACTCAATTATGCAAATTCTAATTTAATAGGCCTAGACGATCCTAGGGTGAATTACTCTCTCTCGAGTTATAATTCTTAATGATAATTGATAATCCCTAATTTAAATTATGGAACCACAATCTCTCGATTTACGATTAACCTAAAACCTAAATTAGTTTTCACCCTCTCAGTTTATTGCCAAGTTATGAAGAATCAAATTGAATCACAATTAAATCAAATAAATAAAATCAAAGAAACTTATTAATCTTAAGAACAAAACACCATGAAAGTGAGTTTAGACAAAAGATCAACACTCAATAACAAGTATTCCAATAAATCCTCAAATCTCATACATCAATGAAATTTAAATAAAAATCGAAAGTACTGCCAGAATGGATCTTAGAGGTTATGACTATAGGAAACTACCTATTTCGAGAAGTACATCGCGTCAAGCATATCTCTGAGCCTCCTTTCTTTTTGTGTCCTTCCTCAATCACTCGATCTCTCTCTTGGTCGACTCAAATAATTGTAGAATTTCACCTCTTACTTAAGTCTCTTTGCTCTCCCTCTCCCTCTAATGGCTAGTAAGGATTATTCTATTTATTCTCTTGCAGCCTTAGTCAAACTCAGGGTTGAACCTATCCAAAAATTAGTAAAAAAATCAAATTTTCACATTAGCCCGATGCAAGGCACTATCGTGGCCTTGCATGTCATGATCGTGGCCAGTGCTTTACCCTTTCTATCACGAGCGTGGCTTGACATCTATGATCGTGACCTGACTTGTCTCTTTCTTTCACGATCGTGGTTCAGAGTACACAATCGTGGCGTGGCTGTTTCTTTTTCTTCCATCTCTATCACGACCGTGGCTTATATGCATGATCATGGCCTACGTACTTAAACTCCAAACTCTTTAAATCATCATCGTTCTTCCCTGTTTGGCCTGTAACACTAGCACACACATCAAGGTACCTCAAAAATATACACTTTAAGCTCAAGAATTCCAACTAACTTATAAATATACTTAGATTCACAAAATAACCTAATTAAACTCTAAATGCATGCTCAACACTCACTTTAACACTAAATGCATAAAAAATTAAACCTTAAAACATCATGCAAAATACAACTATCAACATCCCCACACTTAAACATTTGCTTGTCCTCAAGCAACAAAACAATAGCACTTAACATAACATAACACACACGTAATGCAATAATGCAACAATGGCTCTAATTCTTATGAAACAAATTTAATCTTGGACACAACTATTCGAGGTATGCCAAATCATTAACAAGAAAAATAGGTTGTTTAGGGCTTAGGCTTAATATACATCTAAATCAAGACCTAGATTTTAACTTAATAACCCTTTTTAATTGTACGCACACATTGATAATGTTTCGGTCCCTTAGGCTTTTCTAACTATTCCTAAGTTTAAACCCATGAAAATTCAAGCTTATTACAAGTCCAGTAGGTTTTCAATTAAAGTAACTCACTTTTTTTGTCGGGGACTTAGCCTTTTAGTCGGAGGCAAACATTTGTGATGAATGTCGATCTGGCTACTCAACTAAGTCATTTATTAACAGTTTGGTTAAAACGTCATTTTAGCCTTTTTCGTAAAGGCACACATTTGTGATGCATGTTGATCTAGTTGCTCAGCTATATCATGTTTTCAACTGGTTACTAGCTTTATTCATAACACAAGGGTCAACAAAATAGTGATTATTATAGTGATTTTTTTATATTTTACCTGCCTTGTTGTTTTTTGCTTTTCGTTTCCATGAAAAATACTAGTCAAGCAACCTAGGCTAAAAGGCGTCAAATTATAAATGAATGGGACAATGTAAAGGGTGCTAAATTTACATTAAGTACTAATTAGGTTGTATATTTACCCAACGGCCTAATGTACTAATTTCCCAGGCTAATGATCATTCACAACCTAATTGACTGTGCCTAAAGTTAAAAAATTTTCTCTCAATCTAAGCCATTAACACATTCACACAATTCACAATGCACCTTAATGCTATCAAGTAAAATCTCATCGAAAAGAAAACATGCAATCCCTACCCACACATGAATAACACAGTGTCCTCAATGTGAGATGGGACCCACAGAACATAACACGTAACCAATTGTAAAGACACAAACTAAAGTAACAATGAACAATTAAAGGTAACAAAATAAGAAAAAATAAAAATGTAAATAAAAAATATAAACACGTAACAAAAATAAAAATCAAATAAAACTAAAACAGATTGGGTCAGATTTGGATCCTACGATTGAGAGAGGTGGTGATGGTGTAGGAGGTGGTATTAGAATCCCTTGAGCCTCAAAATACCGAAGTAGTCATCAGATCTCTCGACTCTAGCGTTGTTGCGTACGTACCACTTCCTTAAGCGTTGTATTGGTTTCAGATAAGTCATCCAAACTCTTTGTCCAGTCTTCTTCTTCATCGTCATTAGATTCTTCACTTATCGAGTCCGCTCATGTCTGTGAAGGTAGTGAAGAGCTCGAACTTGCTTGACATGCCCTGGTCTACACATGTGTCTTCTTATGAATATCCCATAATTCCATGTATAATTTTCGCCCTAAATAAGTAATGGTGATTAAGAAATTTTAGCAGGTGAACTGTTAATTGGCTTCTATCTACTCCAAAATGTTTGGCGATGGAAGAGACCATGTAACCCATTCCCAAGTTGTTATTCTGCTTTGGCGAAGTTGTAGCAAGAGCACTGAGCATATGTGTAGATTTGCATATAGATATACTGTGGTCCATGCATCACAGTATAAGAAGTTCTTTGGTCGAACACTTGTTGGTCCCTGATTTATCAAAGACCAGCTGACATATGAACTTATGCAGCAGCAAGTGTTCATGAGACCAGATAATGTTGTTATGGACATTTTTAGTGTAAAAACGCTCGACTCCGGTAAGCTCGTGCCAGTATTGGGAGGCACAAAAATCATCATCACGGTCATTAATAGTGGATTCGGGGAATCCACACGTGTCACACAAGATCTTTATCGTCAGTTCATATGCTTGGCCCCCCAATCTAAACCTTAATTCCTTTTTCAAGCTAAGAGTATAGGGCATCATATTTATACTTGCAGCTAAGTCTATGAATGCCCTCTCTATGATGATTTTCTTGATACTACAGGGAATAAAAAAGTCCCCTGGATCATCCTTCTTCATTATGCTAGGGGTGTCTTCCAATATTTGGTCCTCTCCCTTTTCTATGACAGACCTTTATAGATTTAGTTTAGCCTGTATTTGTTCTGTCACCTCCTCAACGTTGTTGGGCTTAATTTCTTACAACTATTTTTCTTCCCCACTAGCATATAATTCCTTCTTCTAAAAAAACTGATGCGAAAATATCCGTCGTGTCATTTGCATCAATTTTCTTACATTCTCACTTGGAAGGTCTCTTTTAGCCAGTTGACCTTCTTCTTCGTCTTCCAACTCTTTATCCTGGTTTTGGCTTATAACCATGATACACTCCTTTGGATTGGACTTGGTGTTGCTAGGAAGAGTATCAACATTCTAAGTTGATATTGCTTCTACAAGCTACCCCACTTGGACTTCCAAATTATGGTAAACGAAGCATGATTTTTTGTAACTTGCTCAAATTTATTTTCGAGCCTCCTGTGTGCTTCCTACATTCTTCCTATCTTGTTCAAAATTCTATCCACTTTTTAATCCATCGAGCTTGTCTTATCGTATTAGAAGCTTAATTGGCATTAGGGTCTGAACTGCCCTCTATTGTTGTTGTTCGACCAAGAGAATTTTGGGTGATTCTTTCATCCAGGTTATAGGTGTTGGAGTAAGGATTATTACCTATTCCATATCTGAATTGCACACCCATGTAATTAACTAGCTTTAGGTTATCTTCTCTCATTAGGTAGCAGTCTACCGTATCATGATCCAATTAGCCGCATAGCTCATACTTCAATTGCGCAACCTTTATTTAACTCGAAGATGACACCTTCATATTACTAAATTATTGAATCAGATTGTTGATCTTAGCTTGTATTTCCATCATCTAATTGACAGTGACAGCTCCTTTCGACTCCCTAAAGTTAGTAGGTTGCCTACTACGTTCATTGGCCCATAAATAGTCATTGCTGGCCATCTCCTTTATCAGCTCCTCAGCTTCATCAACTGTCTTTCTAATTAACGATCCTCTCGATGCCACATCAATGGTACATCTAGTAGGTGGGTTAACTCCATTATAAAATGTCTACAGAATGAATTCCTTGGGTAGGTTGTGGTGTGGGCATCTCCGCTGTAGTTCCTTATAACACTCCTACACTTCATAAATAGACTCCCCATCTCCTTGTTGGAAATTGATAATTTCCTTTATTATCTTAGTGGTCTTTGTCAATGGGAAGTATTTATCTAAGAAGGCATGCAATAGTTATTCCCACATCGTAATATTAGCAGGACTCAATGAATGATACCAAGCCTTCACTCTATCTCTGAGTGTGAAAGGAAACAGCCTAATTCTCACCGCGTCTTCCAACATCCTTTGATATTGGAAAGTATCACAGATCTTAAGAAAACTCACGATGTGCGCGTTCAGGTCTTTATTCGCTAGTCCATAAAATTGGATGCTCTGCTGAAGCATGTTCAGAAGGGTGAGTTTAATTTCAAAGGATACCGCTTGAACAGGTGGTCTAACTACTCCTTGGTTCGCTGGATTGGACCCTATTCTCATAAAATCCATAAGCGTCCTCTGGTTTTGCCTTCCAAAGTTAACTTCTTGATCCATGTTTCTTCGGAACTCCTCGACTGTAACATCCCATTACTTGTGGGAGGTTAGAATAGGAAATATGAGTGATTAATGAGAGCTTAGAAAATGCAATTCATGTTCATGCATAATATGACATGCACATACATGTGAATAGTGAAATTTGCGCATGAAAATGACTATACATGCATTCATTGACATTTCAGGTATAATTGTTTCTAAATGTGATTTTCTTTTTAGAATTGTGGTTTTTATCTGTTGAAAATTGATTTGGAGAGTATATTTGAGGATTCAGAAATTTTGAAATTTTTGGAGAAATTTCTGGAAATTTGTTAGGTATTGTTGGACTAGGAAAATTGCCAAGTGGTAAAACTATTAGTAAATGGTAGTAGAAATTACTGTCCAATAGCAATGGAAATTTTGATAAGTAACTTTAGGATTTATTCACGAGTGCCAGTGAAAATTGGGAGACAATTAAAATAGAAATTGGATTTAGGATATAAGAATTGGACATGTGGCAAGTGACATATGTCACTTGCCAAACAATGTCTTAAGTCCACTAAGTTTTTAAAACCCCTTTCGTTGCCTTCCACGTTGCTTTTCATTTAAAAGTCCATTTGGCGTTTTTTTGGCTCTTCCCATCTTCCCCTTCGTGATTCTCTTCTGCCCTCCTTCATCATTTCCATTTTCTTCAATCTCTAACACCTCAACTTCGAAAATCACACTTTCCTTCATTTGCTACTAGCATATTAGCTATCTTCTTCCTCGTTGCCACAAGAAAAACTTATCCTTACCTCCTTCAAGAAGATGATGAATGTGTGACGCTTGGGAGCTAGGGCTATTGTTGTTTTTGAAGAACTTGAAGTGAAACCAAGTAATTTACGCTTTAAATGTTATGGCTATTGTTAAATTGAAACTAGAATGATGAGAAATGTGGATTGATGACTGGATTTTGTGAGTTGAATGTGTGTGACGTGGATGGTGAATTTGTCTCCGCACTAAACATGCTTCAGTATTTTGTGAATATCTTTTTCTATAGTTATTCAAATGGACTGATTCTTGATTTAGAGTAAATAGAGACATAGGGCTACAAATTATCTGAAGAAATCAAATTCTGAATTGGATTCTAAGAATTTCAATTTTTAGGTGGAAGTTGAGTATAGCGTACTGTCTCAAAATAAAAGTAGTCCAACAATATTTGTAGTATAACTTTCACATTACTGAACCAAATTGAGTGATTTTGGTGTCAATAGAAACATAAGACATAGAGGAACACTTTTGTAGAATAAAGTATAACCAAATTACATCATTTTCACCTTCTGATTGAATGTGAACAGTAGACCCGAAAGTGTGTCTTGAAAAACAAAATCTGAAGTGGTTCAATGAGAAACGAATTGTGAATTTAATGGTTTTTAGTGAGACATAAATCTAAGTATAAATTATACTTAGATGAGTTTTGATATGAGAATGATTTTGTGATGAAATTGATGGTAAGATACTCAGGATTGTCATAAACATGCATAGTACATAATTCATTTCATTCATGTGCATTGTTAAACACCTATGATTGTACAATTTGTGATGGATGTGTATGTTGTTTGTTATAGAGGAGCAATTGGAATGTCAACCCCCAGACATTGCTAGAACTTCCAGGCATTAGCTTCAGGAGCAACTTGTGAGTAACCTAGACGGTGTCACTTAATTATTTGTTTGCTTAAATTCTATTATAAATGATTGAATGAATGTGTTTTAATTATTGATTCCAGACAATGAAGGTCCGATGACTTTGATTTTGGAATGGGATATTGAAGTGCTTCTTGAATGTGAATTTGATGAACTATGTTCTTCATCATATGATTGATAGTGATTGATGTATTTCATACATGAGTGCACAATCAAATAATGGCAGTTATGGCCAGGGTAGCTATCGATCAGAGCTTAAAGCTCAAAGTGTGAAAAGAGCCTTAAGCTCAGACAGTGATTAAGAGCCTAAGGCTCACTATATAAAATGAGCTCTATATCCTCATCGGATAAGGGACAGTTAGCAATGAGCCCAGTATCCAAAATAAATGCGGGACAGTTTAGGCACTCGGTCACAGTAATGTAACAATTGGAAAGGAGTCTTATGAACATTCCATATGCATTTTGTTAAGTATGGTTGATTGATTGAAATGCATAATTGCCTATGCTTAAGTGAAAATGTGATACATGATCAATTATGAGATAATGTGATTATTTCTTATGTGAAATGATGTGCTGCTTGAATTGAGTGAATCATCGATGATGGTTACCTCTTTTAGTTCGGAAAACTCACCAAAATTGTAAAGTTGTCTCTTTAGGACTGGGAGATAACTCTAGCTACTGAGATGTTCTACCAGCCATGTAGATTGTGATTTGGCAAGAAAAGTCATGGCTCAAAGGTTGGTAAGCTGGGATTTTTGGATAGCTTAGCTAGGTTGTATAAATATTTTCCTCTTTCATGTAATACTTTTATACTAGGTTGATGTACATGTAATAAGGGTTAAAGGACATAATGTAGGCTTTTAGTTTTGTGAAATGAAATGAGGAAAAAGTAGGATTTTAAATTATTGTGATTTTCTATTGATGCTTTATAAGTTAATAATGATATGATGCCATATGAAGTGAATGTAGTGATCAATAGTAGCCCGCCCTTATCATAGGAAATGTAATGAAATGACCTAAAAGCATCCTGGTGTATACCCTATGATAAGGGGCGCTACATCGACCATTTGTACTTCCTTGAGCTTTTCTTCTTCTTCTCACTGAGCTTTCCTAAGGATTCATTCCAAACGTGTGATATCTAAATCTAATGACTCCGTTGTGCGACTCGAACCCCTCGTGACTCTTGTGTTCATATAAGAGCACGATTCTTACGTAAAACTAATGAAAAATGAAACAAAGATTAAAACTATCCTAATGCCTTAAACCATATAACCAAATTTCCTTCCTTAGCAATGGCGCCAAAAACTTGTTCACTTAAGGTTACATGCTCTAAGTTTTAATATTTATAACCTTGGTAATTATCACAAGTGCATGAGTCATTCAAGTAGTACCTAAGGTTTCGATCCTATGAAGAAGGAAACTAGTCCTAAAATCTAAAGTAGTTAAGTTCACAATTCCTAATTAACTAGCTAGTGCAAAAATTAAGATTAATCAAGAATCACTTATGAGAAATTTAAGCACCAAGAAATAAACAAAATAGCAAATCACACAATTAATCTGACAATCAAGCTAGAAATGACCAAATGAGAGAAAAGGGGTGATTTATTTGAAATTAAAGAAAATCTACTCAATTATGCAAATTCCAACTTAATGGGCCTAGATGATCCAAGGGTGAATTACTCTCTCTCGAGTTATAATTCTTAACCCTAATTGATAATCCCTAATTTAAATTATGGAACTACAATCTCTCAATTTACGATTGACCCAAAACCTAAATTAGTTCTTAGTTATCTATTAACCTACTGGGAATCTATGTTCGATCTCTTGTTACACGACTCTACTAGTTTGATTCAACCCTCTATCTATCAATATAACTAACTCTTGTTAGCCTAAATCAATGATTTTCACTCATCTCACCCTCTCAGTTTATTGCCGAGTTATGAAGAATCAAATAGAATCACAATTAAATCAAATAAACACAATCAAAGAAACTTTATTATTCTCAAGAACAAAACACCAGGAAAGTGAGTTTAGACAAAAGATCAACACCTAACAACAAGAATTCCAATAAATCCTCAAGTCTCATACATTAATGAAATTCAAATAAAAATCAAAAGTACGGTCGAAATGGATCTCGGAGGTTGCAACTGCAAGAAACCATCTGTTCTGGGAAATATGTCGCATCAGGCGTATCTCTATGCCTCTCTTCCTTCATCTCCTTCCTTAATCACTTGATCTCTCTCTAGGATGGTCTCAAATAATTACAGAATTTCACCTCTTGCTTAAGTCTCTTTACTCTCCTCTCTTCCTCTGACGGCTGCTACGGATTGTTCTATTTATTCTCTGGTATCTCTAAGTCAAACTTGGTGTCGAAATGGTCTGAAAATTAATTCAAAAATCAAGTTTTCACATCAGCCCGACATAGGGCACGATCATGGCCTTGCATGTCACGATCGCGGACTGCACTTTACTCTTTTTATCACAAGCGTGGCTTGACATACACGATCGCAGTTTGACTTGTTGCTTTCTATCACTATTGTGGCTCAGAGTACACGATTGTTGCCTCGTTGCTTCTTTTTCTTTCGTTTCTGACACGACCATGGCGCACATATCAAGGTATCTAAAAAATATACACTTTCAACGCAAGAATTCCAACTAACCCATGAACATACTTAAATTGACAAAATAACCTAATTAAGCTCAAAATACATGCTCAACACTCACTTTAACACTAAATGCATAAGAAATTAAACCCTAAAACATCTTGCAAAACACAACTATCAGTATATCTCTTAAAGAATTGATTAATATTACGAATGTTAATACTTTACAAATCCAACAGGATATAGTAGTAGTTATAGCAGTTCTAGTAGGAAACAAGTTCTGGATTCCAGAACCTAGCAAGCCAAATTGGTGAGATGGCAACAAGAATTGACTACTTGGAATCATAAATGGAAGAGGAGTAGTCATGTCAACTCGAGGAGTATCCAATTGATGTTAGTGCAGAAACCTTACAAAGTGATGAGGAACTTGAGAATCTTAAGACGACTACTAAAGGAATTACTTGTATGGAAGAAGTGGAGGAAGAGCTCGAACCAAAAAATGATACATCTTCTAGCTCAGAGGTAAATACTAAGATCTAATTTATTGTTAAGAATGACTCTTTACATTTACCTAGAAAGTTAGAGAAATTTAACGAGGAAGAAAAAGGTAAAGAGACATTCCAAAATTTTCCAGAATGCAGGGACTAAGTGAAGATCAAAAGTTGGAAGATAAGGAAGATGCTGAATGGGAATGATCATCAACTATGGCCCTATTTTAAATTACCTCACGTGGACGTGGCTTAAACATATATTAAGTGAAGATCATAATTTCATCATGTGAGGAGAGGAAGGAGTCAAGCTAGCGACACTAAACAAAGGCATGTCTTGGGGGGCAACCTAAGGAAAGTTAATTTCTTTGTCTTTAAATTTTTGCATTTAGTTTTTACATGCATCTATGTTTTAAGTTATCTTTTTTTTTATGTTTTCAATCAAAATAAGATAAAGAATAAAACAAACAAAACAAACATTTTCTACTATTTCTAACATTATATAGTCATGATTAGAGTGTGAATCTACTAGAGAATTTCATAGCAACTTTATCATGTACTTTTACTCTTGTGATTGGTCAATACGCATTATATTTAGAAGAGTGGTGACTAGTGGTAGACAAAACTAGTGAGATTTTGAGCCTCAATAAACTAACACATTCATATTAATCTTATTATCTTTTGATAAGGTGTGACCTTCATGACATGTACATCCTGATTTTTCTTTAATTTTCTATTCAAGACTACATTTTTATCAAATGCATTAATATGGAAATGATGAGGCATTGTTCTTTTCACCAGGCTGCATTAGCCAAATAACCTACCCATCATATGATTTTCCTTTTAATAAACCTTGTTGAGCTTTATTTACATATTCTTTGTGTACTAACCACATTACATGCTATTAAATTTAACTGAATGTCTTACATAAGCTATAAAACTAGTGGAGCATTTGTGATTAATGAGTTAGTGGATGTACAAAATTATAAGTATGGTGGTGTACATAAGTGTGGATTGGTTATAATATCGGGATGCTATTTTATATCTTGTCTTTGAATTTCCCATGTTAATCTAGTTTCTTTTAATGTTCATAAAAAAGAGAAAAGAAAAAGAAAAAGAAAAAATTTGTTTAAATAAATGTATCAAGGAGGAAGTGCATATGTGCTAACAAGTTGTTTATGATTAATGCATCCTCTTAGAGTTGTGATGAATAAGTTATTTGAGTATGTTGGATATAAGGTAGATGTTGTATTGAAAGTTTCACTCATTATAGTTTTAATGGATGATAACATCAATCTCTATGAGTGATCCTTTTTGATTCATTATGCTTCATGTGGTTTAAGTGTAAGAGCTTAATTGAGTTGTGAAATATAAGTGTTACATTCTTTATAGCTGACAGTACCTAGTTTTGTATGAATGTTAACTGGTGCACCTGATATCTAATTGAGTGTTACTTTTGTTTCATTAACTTTTATGGCTTTCATATTGCTTGTGTAACATCCTATACTAAGGGTTACCCTAAAATGCGGTACATGTGAAATCAATGAGAGATTAAGAAAAGTGCATCTCATGCTCTTGCATATTGTTAGCATACACACATGTGAATTTGAATTTTTGCACACACAAAAATGTTTGTACATCCATTCATTGACGAATTTTGGGTATAATTGATCATAAATGTTATTATGTGAGAATTTCGAATTAATTGTATTGAAAATCGATGAGGAGAATATATGTATTAATCTAGGATTTTTGAAGAATTTTAGGAAAAATTTCAAAAATTATGAGTATATTTGGACTAGGAAAAATGTGAAGTGGCAAGTCAATTATAAATGTAAAAAGAATAATAGTCAAATGATATTGGAGAAATTTTATAGATAACTTTAGAATTTTTAAAAATGATATCGAAAAAAATTAGGAGACAATTGTAGTAAAAATGTTGGAGTTGGTTGGACTAGTTAAATGAGAACTAGTTAAAGCCCTAAAAGATGAATGAGTGACAAGTTTCATTTGCAAAGTCGATCTTAAAAAGTTTACTACTATTCCTTTAACTTTGAAAGACAAAGACACTATTTGTCTTGTCTTAAAAATATCTTCTTTGTGGCCTTCTTCTTGAAGCTTCTTCTTCTTATTCAGATCTTGTTTCACCGAATCTTCACCAAACTTACACTTTGCTTTCATCTACCTTTGGCTACTCCAACTTTGTCATCTATTTCTTTTACCTCAAGAAAAACCTAACCTAAAGCACCTTCAAGAAGATGTACGTGGGTGCATGAGAGTTAGGGATTTTTGGAGTTTTTGAAGATTTTGGAGTTTTATCAAGTAAGTATCTTATTAATCCTTTAGAGTTGTTAGATTATGAAACAAAAATGGTGAATTGTTGATATTTCATAATTATAAGAAAAATAGACATTTTTTTCATGTTCACCGTGAATATAGTATGAAAATGTGGATTTGTTGATTTTTCCGTTCTGATGATCAATATGTTATAAGGTACTGTGGAGATAATTTTTGGAGTTGAAAGATCAATAAAAATGTGCATGAGAGGACTGCAGAAATTCATGTAAGTTGATACATATATATATATACTCTATTTTTTTCACAGTTCATGTACGTGAATAGTTTTGAGTGTTTAAAATGAATTTAGAGTTTAGAAATAGGAGTATGGTGATGTATGGAGATGAGAAAGATTGATTAAAATGAAATTTTGAGGAAGAAATTAAGAGAATGCAAAAAAATTGAATATGTAGAAAAATGAAAGTGAAATAGTGTAGAAAATAGAAATATGCTTGAGTGAGGATAGTATTTTTTATGTTTGCATTTTAATATAGGGTTTTGATTTGTTGTGCATGTTCAACTGAAAGGGAAGTAGAGACTTGAGAGTATAAATTAGAAATGAAAGACTAAGCAAAAGAGATGAACTACAATGAAAATGAAGTTAAAGGTGTGATGAAGTATGTTACATGTAGTGTTTTACTGAATCTAAATGGGATTATTTTTAATTTACATTAAACTAGAGACATATGTCTACAACTTTCCTAAAGAAGTTAAATTCTAATTATGTCCTTAAAAGCCCTGGAATTTAGCTTGAAGTTAAGAGTTATGTTCTGTTGAGGCATAAGAAATAGTACAGAGTATTTTTATCATAACTTGCACGATACAGGACCAAAATGTATGAATTTGATGTTGTTAAAAACTTAAGACATAGAGGAACATTTGATTAGGATAAAGTGTTGTCTAAAAAATTGTCGTTTTAAGTCAAAAATGGCAAGAGAAAATGAAGGAAGAAAACACAGTAGGTCATGATTGTGCACTGCTAAAGCACGTGGAAAGTCATGATCGTGATGAGTTGAAACACAAGGGAAGTTGTGATCATGCCTCAGCACAATCACAGCTCTACTGATGAAAGAAGAAAGTCACGATCATGCACGTGCACGATCACAACTCTAAAACTCTAAAAAAAAGGAGGGACTGTTTCGAACATCCTTTTCACCATAACTTCTTCTCCCGACATCCAAATGACATGGGATTTGATCCAACAGACTTAAAAAAAATTTCTCTACATCCTCACCAAAAATTATAACCATCTAAAATCTTTGGAGAGATTGATTGATTAAATTGGGACAAAAATGATGAACAATTCTGGAACTTCATAACTGCAGTATTTTTCACTATACATGCTTTGGTATTTTGGAAATATAATGTCCTATAGCTATCCAAATGAGATGGTTTTTGATTTGGAGTAAACTAAAAGCATAGGGATACAAATTTTCTGAAGAAATAGAGTTTTATTTTAGTCTCTAGGAATTTTAATTTCTAGATGGAATTTGAGTGCAGGGCACTGTTTCAGTATAAGAATAGCCTAAAAGTATTTGGGGTACAACTTTCAGATTACTGAACCAAATTGAATGATATTGGTGCCAATAAGAACTTAAGAGATAGGTGAACAATTTTATAGAATAAAGCATTGCCAAGTTACTTCATTTACATTGTCTGAATGATCAAGATCAGTAGAACCCAAAAGTATGTTTTTGGAAAAATATGAAATGAACATTTAAGTTATGAAATTTGATTCTAATGGTTTTATTGAGGTATAAACCCTAAGTCCAAATTACACTTAGGTGAGTTTTGATATATGATTGACAATGTGATGAGAATAATGGAAAAATACTCGGGATTGTCATTGAGCATGCATTGTAAGCATTCCATACACACATTTGTGCATGAAGGAATACTTATAATTGTGGAATTATTAATGTGTGTGCGACGTGTGTATTTCATAACTTGGATGTGGAGAACAAATTTCTGCATTCATACGTTTCCAAATCATGGAAGCTAATGCTAATCTAGAGCATACTGTGAGTCGACCTCGATGGTCTTACTTATTGATTGCTCTGTTCCTATTATGTTTTGATATATCTTATGAATGTGATTTCAATTGTGTTGATTCCAGACACTGAAGATTCGACCATTTTGATGTATGAATGTGATACTGAAGTGCTCCATCTTTGTGAATTTGATGAAATATGTGATATGTAAATTGATTGTTGAATTCTGAAGAAACATATGAATATGTATATGATTGAAAAAGTGTTTCTCAACATTTATGTTAAATGTCGAACCATGTTTCGATGATAAATGTATTCTGAATGTGAATATGACATATAAAACTGACTGATTGATCCCATAAGAATGTGAAGCATTCCACTACAAGAATACATGAAAGATAAAGGCAGTTGTGTCCAAAGTAGCCACCAAAAATGAGCTTAAAGCTCAGAATGTGAAAAGGAGCTTAAAGCTCATAATGTGAAAAAGAGCCACAGGCTTACTATGTAAAATGAGCCGGGTATCCCCAACGAATACGGGATAGTTATCAATGAGCTCAGTATCCACAATAGATACGGGATAGTTATAGGAACTCAATCACAACAAAGTAATAAATGAAAGTGAGTCACATGTGCATTGTATATTCAATTAATATGTATGTTCAAATGATTGCAATATCCTGTTAACTTGTAATTGAATAAGAATGTGAATGTTGTGAACAAAGTGATATGTGATTATATAAACTGTATGTATATATGATTGAGTGAGCTATCGATGATGGTCACTTACTGAGTTTACAAAAACTCACCCAAAATTTGCAATATTTTTCAGGCCCTGAAGAGTTACCTCGTTAGGCTAACGAGAGTATAACCACTGTATTCAAGTAAGAGATAGAAGTTGGAATTAGTTTGCGTCTGCATTTGTTTTCTGATTTTGTATCAAATTGTATATTCTACAATTTCTAGACAATGTATGTTTGAATATTTCTGTATCCAATAACTTTTCAAAGTGGAAAGGTTTGTAAATGAGAATATCAATAAATGTGATTTTAATGTTACAAAAGAAAAGAATGGGCCCAATTTGATTATTGATTTTCGCATCTGCGTGCATTGATTTGAAAAAAAAATTGTAATGAGTTCGATTGTTGGTTGTTCTAGCATGCCATCCTCACGGAATACATATTCAGATATCACTCAGGATATTAGGAATGTGTCTTATGAGAGTGGGATGCTACAACTTAGTCTAAATACATATCTTACCTTTGCGTACATTGCGATCTTAAAAATTCCTTTGATTTATGATTTTGTATATGAATTTTAGTAGTGGAGAAATGAAATAAATATGCAAAGTTATGGAATAATATGATTATGAATGGTGTTGAGCGTACCTATGAACATATCTTGCTTAAACACATTCTCTAAGTCTATCATTAGATTGCTTAGTTTTCAAAGGTATTGAATGTTGATTGATCATGAGTAAAAGCTTAGAAAGTCAAGTTCTTGCTATGATTTTTAAAAGTCATTAAACCTTTGCTAATGATTAGGTATTCTTAGACAATATGGGAATTGAGTAGATGTCTTTAGGTCTATGATCTTAATTTTGATGTTTTGCTCGAGGACGACCAAAACCTAAATATGGGGGAAATTGACATGTTCTTAAGTGATTATATAATTATTCCATAACACTTAGCAATTAATGACATGAAATTACTTAAGATACTTATTTTGACTCATATGTGGTTTTAGGCACAATTCGGAAGCAAAGGAGTTAAAGTGAATCAAAAGCACTACATTTGGGCCATAACTAAGGAAGAAAAAAATGAGACAACAATTAGGTATTTTATGACAAAAAATCATCTTGGTGGACAACTATAAATGTGTGAGAGCTAGCTGGTTAAAAATAGGGGACGGTAGCTAGAGAATAATGGAGAATAAAAGTGTTGGAGGGCTACACAATCACTCACTCTTGACATCCATGCAAGATAGTATTAATAGACAACAAAATTTTATGATATAAAAGTGAGAGCAAAACGCATGCAATAGGTGGATTAAAAAAAGGATGATCAAAGCAACATTGCATAAGGCAGCTAGAAGAGGGGAAAAACTAATAGCATGCAAGGAGTAGCAGAAATGCAGATGTTGAGCAGTAAATGACAATATTAGGCACAAGACATTAAAAACGCAAAAGTAGCAGCAAGAGTTATACATGCGTTAGGTTTTAAGAAAAATAAGGGATGTTACAGAAGGTAGTTGAATAAATTTTATTTTGGAAGCTCTTGATTTTAATAAAGAAGAAGGGAAAAGCTCTATTCTTTTAGAAAAGTGTAATGTAAAATATGTTAAGTTTAGCTTAAAGGAATTTTTAGAATTAAATTATGGTTATGATGTAATGACCATGGGACTATGATTAAGACCATGGGACTATGATTAAGAATGGTCATTAAGTGTATTTATAGTATAAAAATTATTAAATGAAGTGTTATGTTATTATTTGAAGAAAAAAATTAGTATATGAAGTATATGTGGAAAGTAATGAAGTTAAAATGGTTTATGGTGCACTTAATTGGAAAATGTATAGAGTTGAATATATTTGTATTAGGTTTCGGATCCAAAAACAAAACCAATTGAGGGGTTTCGAAGTGGTGAAAAGGAAACTAATAAGTAATGAGTTTACTTTAAATTCATTTTATGCAAATGGATTTCATTTGATCATAAAATGAATATTTAAGTTGAGTTTTATGCAAATGATATTTTACAACTGAATATTTCTAGTATAGGATTATGCTTTAGCAATATATAAGTCGTAAATTGAAAGTTAATTTTGTATGATTGAAAGATACATTGAATTTATGCATTAAATTGAATATTTATGAATCTGAATATTTATGAATGTTCCCATAATTGATTTCAAAAATAAGATGAATTGAAAAGGTATGAGTTGCTTTGGCCTACAGTACACTGTTAGGCTTTATACATGTTATTATATTGGCTTATAATGGTTAATTTATTATGGGTAAGTGATGTAGAACTAGCTCTGTAAATAGTGATTAACCAGTTGCAAGTAAGCAATACAGAACTAGCTTCATAACTAGTGGTTAACCAGTCATAGGAAAGTGACGTAGAACCAGCTCCTTGACTTTATGCCTAATGTATCGTATGGTAACGAAACTAGTGGCAGGCTATGTTGAGTAAGAAATTTCATGAAAATAATAATGCCAACACTATTTATGTTAAAAGCAATTTGAGAGGCATCGTATGGTACCAATTCCAGTGGTTGACTTATTTTCAGTATAAAATTTTTCTAATAACTCATTGCCACCACTATTTATTTTTAAAGAAAAAAGAAAAAGGAAAAATGGAAACTTGTATGTTATGACTTTAATGTCTAAAAGAATTTCGAAATAATATTTCAGAAAATTTGAAATTGAGTTTACAAAATGTTATGTTATTACCAAATTTGATAATGCACGAATGAATGTTTATGGATATCATTTTACCATGATCTTTCTTACTGTATGGGATTATTTTAGTTATGATGTTATTAAAGGTTTAATTTTCAGTAAAATGATTAATACTCATTAAGTTCGTTTAGCTCACCCCTATGTTTATGTTTTTTAAATAACTTACCCTAGTTATGGATACAGGTGCTATAATAACTAGAATCCCACCGTAGAATTGGTAGTATCTTTGGGTGTTGCTGTGCTTATGTTATTTTTCTATGAACATCTGTGTAAAAAAATGGATGTATATAAAAGCTTTTAAATGAAATGCATGAATATGTTTTAGGTTTTTAAATTTTATTGTAATAAATGTTAAGAATTATTTGTTTGTGGTTTCTTCTGAGTAGACCTGAAGTTTGGAATTCGTAGTTGAGAAATTAGTGTGAATATATAAATGTTTTGAAATTTTATAGCTTTTGAAAATATTAGGAATAGCAAAATTCGGTCATTATGCTGTCAAAATTTTCAATAAAATGATTTACGAAAAATCCCACAATTTTCCACTCTTTTAACTTTTAAAGTATGAAAGGTTTTTAATAGTTGAACGACTTAGTTTTAAGGGAACCCTTCAGTTGAGTTAAATATCAATTGGAGAGTTGCTGTGGGGTCACTAGGAGGGCTTCACTTGGGTTTCAGAAATGGAATTCTGGGATAAGTCCTTTTTAAAAGCCTATAAGGCAAAAAATTCTTAAGCCCAAAGAGAATTTTCCTTAACTCCACTGATTTATAAAACCTACAAGCTTGAGTCTTAGGTCTAAAGAAATTTTTATTTGCTCACTGGCTCAAAAGCTAAAAAACTATAAGATTAAAAATATCATATAAGTGTGAGGTTCTCGTAAGTCCCAAAGTCCAACATAAAAATAATATGTCAAAACTAATTTCTTCATAATTTTTTTATTAAAAAATCTAGAATCTATAAGCCTGTCAAGTTTATTAAAAATTATTTCTTTCAAAATTCAATAAAATAAGAGAGAAAACCTTACATGTATGTCTAATCTTTCAAAAAAAATTTTAAATTTTGATAAGGTGATTAAGCTAGATTATGTAGACATGTTAAATTTATTAAATTTTCTTTTTGATACTTGACATGGAAAAACAAAGATACTTTATAGGCCTTTTAATTTCATTTAAGTATTTTTTTTCTTCAATTTGTCTATGTTAGAGAGCTAGCCTTTAGAGGCTAATCAAATTCAAAAAAGTTATTTCCTTCAAAATTTGACAAGATAAAGAGTGAGATTTAATAAGCCTATAAAGTTTATTAAATTTTTTGTTTCAAAATGTGATAAAGAAAAAGAGCAAGACTTGGTGGGTCTATTAAGTTCACTAAAGTTTACTTGATGGAATCTTTAAAACATGACAAAAAGCAATCCTATAATTTTGGAAATTTTATCATAAAGTAAGGCATGCCTACATATCATAGAGAGATGATACAATGAGAATAGAAATACAAAGATGTAAGTGGCTAAGATAGAAATAATAGCCCTACTAGAAATACTAAGGCTGGCATTAATACAACAAGATGATTTCTTGCATGCAATTTTGGTGACTTTAACTTCACCATCCATATTGCAAAAACTCACAAGGCTCTTTAGTTTGAGTTAATTCAAGCTAAAAAAAAGTGTAAACATATGTATGTTTTTAAAAGGTAGCTCTGTTAGTTCTTTTATATAACTTGTCTACAATCTTTAAACTTTATCATTGTAGTGCTAATCAAGCTTTTGTAGTTTCAATTCTCAAAAAACCTATAATAACATCAGATGATTTTAAATAGGAAATCATCACATTCAAGTTTATTGATTATTTCTTTGTGGACATATATTCTCTTTCCAACTTATCAAGGCTCTTAAAGAATTTGTTTTTAAAAGCCCCCTTAGCATTTTCGAATGTCTCAAGGTCCTTATAAGCCTTTTAACAATTTCGTTCTTCTCTTTGAATTTTTGCCTAAATTTTTTGCACTCCTGGCATCTTATAACTATAGAAAAGAAAAAAGAAACATTCATTCCATACTTAAAAAGAGAAGAAATAAGATTAATAAACTAAGTGAACTTTTGTTGGTCCGACACCTCTCTAAGAATATAAAAATTAAATCTACACATGTTTCCTCTATATTTTTCCTATCCTTAGACATCAACATCCTATGAACCATCTTTGAACATACCTAACCTTCTCAAAAATAGCAACAGTATTTTATAAGTTAAATTACCGAAAAAATTATTATTCTAAATAAGACTAACAAGAAGAGTTGGCTCGATGACAATGACCTCATCTTTATGGTTCAACTTTTGCTTTTTTTTTCTCCTTAGAGTATGAGTCCAACATGCCTTTATCATTAAACACTTACTTATCTTATGAACGTCATGTTTACATTTAGGGATATGATAAAAAAATCACAATTGTTAAAGAGAAATTTAAATAAGCAAAAAAAAAAGGAAGAGAAAGAAAGAAAGAAAATTACAATAAAGTTATTCTCAACGAGAAACTTATGAATAGATTAAGTTTAAATCACGAAGGATTGTATCTTATGGTGAAAGAAGATAGGTTAGATGTACTAGTTTTTCTAAATAGGAACTTTAGGTTTCTATTGCTCTATCCTACTTCAAAAACAAAATTATCCAGCCCACTCTAGATGATCGTAAAGTTATATAAGCATTATTTAATAAGAAGATTAATTTATTCATCCAATCGAGTATTCCTTTAGAAATTTTAAGCAGTTGATCCCCACTCATTATTGCAAGTTGTATAAACTATTCATAATTCCTAAAGGCCTGTATACTAAATGAACTTAAATAGCTCAAGGATGGGAAGAGCCACTGAAATGTGATAGGCATCAATAAATCTAGCTAGCAAACTCCATACACATGGATGTAATTGATTATAACTAAAGCCTATTAAATCTATAATTTAATGAATTTAGATACATACAAAACCACAACCCACATTTCCATCAATTATAATAAAGATCACATTTTTAAGTCTAAGGTAATAAATACACTCATCGTCTTTTGGATATGAGAGATATATCTCCTTAAGGATGTACAATTTCTCTCTTATCTTCTTAAACTCAACCATCTTGAGCTTATTTATTGTTGAGCAAGTTTTAAATCTATAAAATCCTTAATGTTTCGTAAGCGCATGGGTTATAAGTTTAGTAGATGAGCTGTCGATCCCACGAGAAATTAGTGAACTAATTGAATCCTAACTTGTCTAAGGTATAAAATTGTAATTAAAATGAAAATAAAAGTGAGTAGAAAATTAAGAAATTGAATATGTATTTGATTGAAAATGAAATTCTAAAATTAATACAAACAAGTCAAAATTGGATACATCTAATTGACAATTGAAAAATCACACAAGGAAGATTTATCAATTATGAGAAAAGAGGACTTATCCTATCATCAAATGTTGGCTTGATTATTTTTTAGATAATCGGTATTGGTCTCTGAAAGGTGGATTATTCTTTCTCGAGTTCTAATCATTAAACCCTAAATCATAAACCCTAACTGAATCAAATTACTAAAATTACAATCTCTGAATTAACAATAACAACCCAAATTCTAATTAGACCTTAAGCAGTCAAATAGAAAATCGTGTTCTCACACATGATCTCTGTTTATATAAATTACTGATTTCATTGTTTGTGTAATTTATTAGGTTGTTAACTCTCATTATGCAACCTAGCTAATTTACTATCGATTCACTCTCTTGATTTGTTACTGAAGCACGTAAATATGATAAACAATCACAATACCCAATACATTAACATCAACAATAATCAAATTAACATGGATTCCAAAAAAAATCCAAAAGAGTTTAGAACACCCTTAAACACAAATTCGTCATCCTTATATCCATCTTATACATCAAATGAAAGAAAGAAGAAGATGAATTCAGAAAGTTAACTTGGAATGGACTAGGAGTAGCATCAGCAGCGATAACTCCTTCTTCTTATCTCCTCTTCCTTGTTTCATTTCAAAGTGGAAAATGAAGGCTCTCTTGGTTAAGTCATGTTTTCCTTTTATAATGTTTTTGCCTTTTAGGTTAAAAACTAGGTTTTACCTAAGCCAAAACATCCAAAACAACCCTCTAAAAATAGAAATGGAGATAGATCATTACTTCTGTATCATGCCTTCCACGAATGTGAAAGGTATATCACAATCATGGCCCTTGAAAATGAGGCTCTGTCATAATCATGGCTTGTTTGGCTTTGTCACGATTATAACTGTGACTGGGCTGCTTCTATCACGATAGTGACCCTGAGTTTTCCTCCAAGCTTTCTTCAAAATTCTCCAATCTTCCTTACCTGATCTCAAACACTAACAAACACATCAAAACACCTCAAACACACAAAATTAAAGCCCGATGATATGCTCTAAACCATATAACATTCAAAAGCACAAGTACATAATCACACTAACACAATTCGAAACCTAAACATGCACAAATCATCTAATTAAAAACAAAAAACATACTAATCTTCCCACTAAAGCATAATGTAACCATTAACTATCAACATCCCCACACTTAATCTTTTGCTCATCCTCATGAAAAGAAAAAAAAAAAGAAAACATAACCTAAACACACTAAACAATAACACATATAAGCACACATATGCAATGATAACACAATGGCATTAAACTTCATGAAACTAATTTAACTTTAAACACAAAATTTCACGATACTCTAATTTATTAACTTATGCGATCTATGACTAAGTGCTTTAGTCAAAATATAGATACTAATTAGGACCTTAACATCATATTCACTCACCCTTGGCACTTACATACATGCGTTGATAAGCAGTGGTCAATTGAAATCGCAAATATTACTAAGTATATTTTCATGAAAAATAATAAAATTAATAAAGATCAGTAGGATTTATTTATTAAAGAATTATTTTTGTTAATTTTCATTGATATTGACCTAGTATTTTGGCATTAAGGCAAATATTTGTGATTAATGTCCCCTAGTTACTTAACTAGATCATGTTTTATTAATAGGCTTCGTTAGAATGTCATTCTAGCCTTTTGATGTGAAGGTAAACATTTGTGATGAATGTCTCCCAGTTACTCAGCCACATCACATTCTTAACTGGCTACTAGCTCTATTCATAACTCAAAAGCCAGCGAAATAGTTTTTTGTTTAAGAAATACACACTTTTGTTTTGTTCCACATTTTATTGCCTACTCATTTCTTTTAGCTAATCATTTTAACGAAAAAAAATACTAACAACATTACTTACTTAAATTGAGTTATAACTATAAATTTATGTGAAAAATTTCCTAGGTGAGCAAATTAACGTCATATCCTAATTAACATGCATATTTAACTAAAGATACCAATAAAACAAATTACACAAGCTAATAAATCTTTACAACTTGGAAGACTATGTTCAAAGCTAAACTAATTCTACTAAGTCCTAGCCATTGACACATCCACACTATTCATACCATGAGAACCTAAGCAAAATTAACATACAATATGCAAATTTCATATTTAAAATAAAAATACAGTGCAAACCTCCCCTCATTTGGATAACACGTTGTCCTCAATGTGAGAGAAGAATAATCAACAAGTAAGGTATAGAACAAAATAACAGGAAAAACATAAAACTAAAAGAAAAAGATAAGGGCTAGAATATAAGAACCTATCATGGCAATTGAAGTGGTGATGGAGATGGTGTCAGAGGAGGAATCTCCACATCTTTAGTAGGGAAGTATTTGTAAATGCTTCGAATGTCTCGATGTTGTTGGCGTTGCTCCTTCACTATCTCCGTCAACTCCTTGCCATTATCTGCAATTGCTTTTCTAGTGTTTAAAATTGCTTTCAGTACCTTCTCCCATCTGGTTTTTTTTTATTCTTTACTGGTCGACTCCTGCACTCACTGTTGTAATGGTGTCGAGTTGGAACTAGCCTATCCTACCCTATTCTCAACATTTGATTTTGTATTAACATCTCAAAGTCCTATACCTTGGGCTTCCAAGATCTTAGCTCTCTCTAGATTTCAAGTGTTAAGAAACTCAAGAAGACGAACAGATAGCTCATCGTTGTTTTCACCATAATAATCCACAATAGCTTAAACCAATCATCCCATGCCAAGCTTATTGCTTCTCTTTTTCAAAGTAGCAATAAGAGTTTTTAAATGTGGGTGGATGTGAAAACTTGGATGTTATTATCCATGTACCATAAAATTAATAAATCCTTGATTGAGCACTTGTTGCCTTCACTTTTTTTGACACTTTAACTTGTGTAACAATAAGTGTTCAAGGCTTCGAATTATGTTATTGTGTGCACTTTTAAGGTTGAAGTTATCCAACCCAGTAAGTTGGGCCTAACATCATTTGGCACGGAATTCATCGTGTTGATCCACGATGGTCTATTATGGGCATCTACTGATCTCACACAAAATTTCATAATTTAACACATACAGTTAACCCCACAACTGAAACCACAATTCCCTTAAGTTACTTGGCTCAAATTGGAGGGAGTTAAGAATTCAAGGGTGAGTTTTTCATAAAAGATAAAGTTGAAATGCAAGAATTTTCCCATCAAATTCTACTACCTAAGTTTTCAATCTTTTCTCTCAAAACTAATTTTTCTAATACATCAAAGTCAAAGTATCTAGGCACAAAAATGGTTCTAAGACTAAGGGTTCGAAAATAGTTACCTTCCTTTTTTTAGTAGATCAGAAATGGTGCTCCATAATCCTCTTCTCGATTTCTTTATTTATGCTGACACTTGCACTTTTCCCTATTGTCGAGCACGTTTGACAGTCAATTTTCGGTCCCATTTGGATTGAGTGATACAAAGAATTTATAGGGATGAAATTTGTAAAGAGAAGTGAGATGATTTGAGAGTTTGTTTCTTAGAGAGAGTGTTATGGGTGAGAAAAATGAGGGTAAGGGTGAATATATATGCTAGGTACGAGAAAAGGAGGGGTAAATTTGAGAAAAAGGCTTAAAAAATCCACATTCCCATTCTACCCCACTGTAGGTCACGATCATGATAGAAGGAATTTTCACGATCGTGACTCTTTTTTCCCTCATTTTTCATTTTGTATTATTTTCTTCGTGTCACTCTCGAATTCCTTCCTTACCTTATATTTTCATCATCATCTGGTTGTCTTATTTTCCGTGCCCTTCCAATCCATTATTGAAAAGAAATAACTAATTCTCAAACTCCAAAATGAAATCTAACTACCAAATTTGCTAATTTATGGTCATTAGCTTGACCTTGCATCCTTTGAAGCGCTTTCAGTTTTTCAAAAGGAAAGAAGTTACTTCCTTTTCCTTTGAGATCACTCTACCGAGATACAGTTTGTAGCGATGCCTATTCACCTTAAAGGTTTCTTTGTTTCAATTTTCTAATTCAAGGGCTTTATGAAGAAGACTTAGGTGACTGCAAATGTTCCACTCTATAGTGATTTAAGTTTTCCTAGGAATAGCCTCAACCTCAAATTTTATATCAAAATTGCATTTCCACCTTGAATTCCTTCTGCTTAATATATGATTCATTTCATCCCTTCACTTTCTCCTTATAAAGTTTGGTGTTTTCATACACATTACAACGAAAGTCTTCAATTTCATTTAGTTGCAAAATTCATTTCTTACCTTCTTGCTTCCAACAAAAATTTAAAACCTTCATTGCCCAATATTTTGTATGCTTCATTTCCATCGACAAATGACAAGATTTACCATATACAAGTCAGAAGGGAGTCATTCTGAGCAACGTTTTAAAAGAAATTCAATAAGCCTATAAGGCATCACCAAGCTTTAATGCCCAGTCCTTCCTAAAACTATTTAAATTGTTTTCTAAAATTGTTTTTAGTTCTCAATTCGCAACTTCCACTTGTCCACTCATTTACAGTTGATAAGGAGTGACAACTCATTGGTGGATTCCGTATGTTTTTAGGAGACTGTTAAAAGATCTATTACAAATGTGTGTTCCCTCACCACTTATTATCGTTCTTAGCACTACAAATTGGTTGAATAACTATTTGATGAATTTTTGTGCAACCTTCCATTTATTAGTTAGAGATGTTATAGCTTCGACCCAGCGACATAAGTGATAGTTGTGAATTACATTATGCTTTAGGGTTTAATTTATTATGTAATTATTGTTAAATTGAGTGTTTATTGTATTTAGGTTGTAATTGTGTTAATTTATGTGTTTAGATGTTTTTATAGGTTAGTGTGAGTCTTTGAACTTAAATTTTATATTTTTAAAGTAACTTGATCTGTTTGTTAGTGTTTTAGGGTAAACAGCAAAGAACGGAGAAGTTTTAAAAAGTTTCGGGCCAAAACTATAGCCGACGATCCTGGCACAATAGGCTATGATCGTGACAGAAAGAGACGAGCCAGCAAGACCCAGGTCGTGATCATGTACTTCGGTCACGATCATGACAGAGAGCTTTGAACTAGGCTATGATCATGAACTTTAGGCCACAATCATGACCAAGAGGGTTAGGTGCTGGCCACGATCGTGGCCTGTGTGAGGCAGACATAAAAATAGCTGAAAGCGTTAAAATTTGAGGGACTTTTCAAATCATTTTGACACCAAACCAATCCTAAGGCTTTCGAGGTTTAAATACAACATTAAAGAACAAACGAGCATTTTTTTTACATCAGTCAATTCCGAAACCCTAGAGAGCATATCGAGAGATTTGAGGAAGGAGACGAAGGAAAAGAGACACGAAGAAGAAGCTTGATGTGAAGTATTTCCCAGAACAGGTGGTTTCCCCTTTTCGTTGCCCCCATTATTCTGTTCCAAGTGTATTTTCCAATTTGTTTCAATTTTGTTGATGTGTAAAACTGAGATAGTTTTTGAGAATAGATTTGTTAAATGTTGATTTTTGTTCTAAACTCACCTTCGGGGATTTTTATCTTTGAGATTAATGAAGTTTGATTTATTGTGCTTTCATTGAGTTATTTTTGATTCAATTTATGTGCTTAATAATTCGGTAATAAACTGAGAGGGTGAGTCGAGTGAATATCATCAAATTACACTAATGAGATTTAGGTAGTTTGATAAATAAGAATTGAATCAAACTAGTGAAATCATGTAACGAGAGATCGAGCATAGGTTTCTTGTAGGTAATTGGATAATTTCATGACTAATTTAGGTTTTAAGTAAATTGGAAAGAGATTACAATTCCATAATTTAAAATAGGGATTATAAATTAGGGTTAAAGATTATAACTCGAGAGAGAGTAATCTACCCTAGGACCATCTAGACCCGGCAATTCGGTGATTCCATAGTTGATTAGAATTTCATTAATTTTGGATTTAAACCCCTTTCTCTCAATTGGTAACTTCTAGGATGATTCGTGATTGGTTGTGCAAAATTGCTATCTGTTTATATTTTCTTAATTAAATTCTTGATATTGTTTGTTTGAATAGTTAAATTTATGCATTAGTTGTCTATTTAGATTTATTGTAAAACTTAGTCAAGCCTTATATTTTAGGATTAAATTACCCTCCTTATGAGAATGATACCATCAGTTCTACACGAACGACTTGTACGCTGGCGAAATTATCAAGTTCATTAATATTAAAATTTGTCATATGTAAACCGTCATGAAGTTCACTCCCACTAGAATGTATGTGTTTCCCTTAGAGGATAGAAAGGGAACCATGAAATCAATGCCCCACTCATCGAAGACTTGGACTTCCAAGATGTTGGATAAAAGCACCTCATCTCTTTTAGAGATGTTGCCTACTCTTTGATAATGATCACATTATGTCATGAAAACTTTAATGTCCTTAAACATATATGGTTTATAGAATTCACACTCGAGTGCTTGAGCTACCATCTTGTTTGTTTCATAATGGATAATATATTGTTCTTCAGGACATTGCGTTAATATGTCTAACATCTCGTCCTTCTGCACACATCATCTTATTAGCCGATCAACACAAGTGTTATATAAGATTGGTTCACCCTATAAATATTGGGTGCATTCATGCAAGAATCATTTTCTCTATTGATATGACAGGTCAGAAGGAATCTTACCACTAGTGAAATAATTTATGATATATGTGAACAATGGTATTGCCATTCTATTAAGTAGCATCAAGGTTTCATCAAGGAATTTTTTGTTAATATCATCAGTTAGCTCGCATTCCCCCACTTCCAGATATGATAAGTGGTTTGTGACCACATTCTTCACTCCCTTCTTATCTATTACTTCTATATCAAACTCTTATAAGAGTAGCACCCATCAAATAAGCCTCAGTTTCACAACCCTCTTAGTAAAAAGATATTATAAAGCAGCGTAATTGGTAAATACAATGACCTTAAAACCCATGAGGTACGACCGAAACTTGTCACATGCATACACCATTGTGAGTAACTCCTTTTTGATGGTGCAGCTAAGTTGGGATCCTGTAAGTGTTTTCCTTCCATAGTATACCGTAAGTAACCTTTTGTCTTCCTTTGGCTCAATATGTAACCTACAACTTAGTCCCTAACGTCGCACATGTCTTTGAATGGGATTGTCCAGTTAGGTGGTGTCAAGATTGGTGTTGGTGTTAATGCGTCCTTTAATTGTTTAAATGTAGATAAATGCTCTCACACCTTTACAATGGTTTAAGGTGGCAGCTTCTCTATAACCTTTACTTTTGCTTTGTCCACTTCAAATCTTTGGTGCAAAATTTTGTTCCCGAGCACTATCCACTTCTGCACAATAAAGTAGCACTTCTCCCAATTCAACACTGAATTTGATTCTTCACATCTTTAAAGTACCTTTTCCAAATTGGTTAGACACTTCTCAAAAGAGTGTCCAAAGATAGAAAAATCATCCATGAAAACTTATGTTATACCTTCAATCATGTCCACAAAGATAGATGTCATCAACCTTTGAAATGTAGCTAAGGCATTGCGTAACCCAAAAGGCATACATCTATATGCAAAGGTACCATAAGGATATGTAAATGTGGTCTTTTCTTAGTCTTTAGGGTAGATAAATATCTGATTGTACCTCAAGTAATCATTTAAGAATTAGTATAATAAGTGACCAGCCACTCTTTCTATCATTTGTTCTACGAAAGAGAGAGGAAAATGGTTCTTTTTGATCACCTTATTGACTTTGTGATAGTCTATGTGTAACATCCCACTACCTATGGGAAGGTTAAAATAGTAAATAGGAGGTTTTAGTGAGAGGCAAGAGATGCATTTGTATGTTCATGCCTTATATGACATGCTCATCCAAGTGAATAGTGAACTTTCTGTACATGAAATTAAGTGTACATGCATTCATAAATAATTCCGGGTATCATTGAATTGAATTTTGATTTTTTCTTGAGAGTTATGAATGTTTCTACGTTGGAAATATTATTGGTTAGTAGAATTGTGAGATTTATAAGCTTTGGTGAACTTAGGACTTATTTTTGTAACTTATAGAGTATTATGGAAAATAGGAAAAAGAAGAGAAGAAATCAAATGAAGATATGGAGATAGTTGGTTTGTAAAGATGAGAGTTAAAAGGAGTTAGTTCAAAAGAAACTAAGTCGAAACCTAGACCATAGGAAGATGACAAGTGTAAAGTTGCTTTTATTATGTGTCAGAAGTTTGAGTAATTCGAGAGTTAAAAAGGGGTTGGTAATTTTCCTAAGTTCTTTCCTTGTTATCATCGTCTCCAAATTTCTTTCCATACCCAGAGTTTTCCATCAAACTCCTTCTGGGAGTTAACTCTGATTCCTCATACCATTCACCATTTTCTTTACTCCTAAAGTATTTCTTCTGCCTTAAGAAAAACCAGAAGTTAAGTAGTGTTCACAAAGGAGTACGTAATTTTTGTATGGAGTCAAGGCTTGAAGATAGTTGAATAAAATTGTTAGAGTTATGGATTTTTGAAATAAAATTGATGAATTTATTTTCAGTGCATGATCATAGCATTTACGTATATTCATATTCTTGAACACGGTGTTAAGCCAATGAAAAATTTGGGATATGATGTTATTTGGATTTTAATGGATTATTAGTGATTAGGTGTTGTTGAAATTGTTCTTGGAGTTGAAATAGCAATGAAATGATGCATAGGATTAGTGTGGAGAGTTAGATATGGAAAGGTGATATGCTCTATTTCTTCACTGAGCATGTATGAATACATAGGTGTTTATACGAGAGTTGATGAAGACTTAGAGATGTTCAAGAAAAAGGTTTTTTAGTTGAGGAGTATATCCGCATCGTTTGTGTTTTATCGTCTGTGGTTAACTTTTCTTCGTCTTAAGTTGACCACATATCGCCTGTGTTTTATCATATGTGGTTGACTTTTCTTCGTCTTAAGTTGACCACATATCGTCTATATTTGTTATCGTCTGTGGTGGACTTTCTTCGTCTTTGTTGACCACTTTGCGTCTATGTTTTATTGTTTATGTTTTATTGTCTATGTTTTATTGTCTGTCTTTCTTCACTTTATCTACCTTTTTATTTGTTCTTTGTCTGCTTTGTGTTTCGTCTGCTCCTTGGAATCGTCTGTTCTCTTCTTCGCCTACCTTTTGGCGTTGCGTCTATCTTTTGACTTTTATCATCTATTTTTGACCTCTCGTCGTCTGCCTTTTGCATTTCGTATGCCCTTTGCGTCCGTTTATGTTTTGCTTTCATCTATGTTTTACTATCATCTGTTTTTTGCTTTCATCTGTCTTTCACTTTGTCTGCCTTTGATATTTTGTCTGCCTTTAGCCATCGTCTGTGTTTTGAAGATTCGTCTACTTTTTGCTTATAAGACCAAATTATATAAATCACACTCTCTAATTTAACGTGAATAGTAGATTCAAAAGTCAGAGTTTGGAGAGAAATTTGAAATGGCTTATTAGGTTATAGAATTTGATTCAAATGAATTGTTGAGGTATAAACCCTACAAACAATGCTAGTTAAGTGAGATTCGACATTTGACTATGGTTGTGATAACTTAGATGGAAGGATACCCGGGATAGTCATGAACATGCACTGTACATAATTCATTCCATATATGTGCATTAATGAAGCACATAGTTGTGCAGATTGTGATATATGTGTGTATTATTTTGTTATAGAGGAGCAGTTGGAACGTCAACTTCCAGACGTTGCAAGCACTTCCAGGCATCAGCTTCGGGAGTAACTTGTGAGTAACCTACACGGTCTCACTTAATTTCTAGTTGTTCAAAATCTATATGAAATGATTGAATTGGCTTGAGTGTTGATTCCGAACGCAAAGATCTAATGACTGTGATATTGGATTGAGATATTGAAGTGCTACTTGTATATGAATGAGATGAAATAAAAGTGCATTTGATATGAAATTGTCATTTAATTCTCAACAAAAGTTGAATGCCAGATTTAAGTCCGATGACCTTGAAATTTTGTCTGAACATATAAGATTGTGATATACTAGATATTCAGAAATTGTTGCATTTCATAAAATGCATGCTCAGATAAAGGTGTTGTGACTTGAGTTGCTAGTAAGAAGCATTTCCATATAGAGCTTTGCTATGTGATTTTCTGATTCTGATTTGGCACGTAAAGCTATGCTCCATAATTCTGTCTGATTGAGCCCTATGGGCCAATATTTGTATAAGTCTGTGATAGGCACTCGGTCACAACAATAAGAAAGAAAGTGAGTCTCATGTGCATAGCTGATACATGATATAAATGATTATAAAGTGTTAAATGTTCCATGTGACATGATTTATTAGGTGAATGTGATCCATTGTGATTATATGTTATGTGAATTAATGTGATGCATAAATTGAGTGAACCATCGATGATGGTTACCTCATTGAATTCGTAAAACTCACCAAAATTGCAACGTTGTCTTTTCAGGACCGAGAGACGATTCTATAGAGTAAGAGGCTCTACGTGATTTTGGAAAAAGGAGTCATGGCTCAAAGGTTGGTCAGCTGGGATTTTTAGATGGATTAGTTAGATTTGTATATTTTTCTCATTTATGTAGTATTATTGTATTAGGTTTTGATGATGTACATATGGAAATTGTGGAAAGATACAATGTAGACTTTCGAGTTTGTGAAATGAAATGAGGAAAAATGTGGGGTTTTAAAATATTGTGATTCCATATGATGCTTTATAATGAAAAATGATATGATGCCATGTGAAGATTATGTAGTGTTTGAACGTAGTTCACCCTTATCGTAGTATATGTACGGGAATGACCTCTGGGCGTCCCGGTGTGTACCTTACAGTAAGGGGGTGCTACACTATGCATACTCTCCATCCCATAACTATTCTCTTTGAAATTAACTGTCCACTTTCGCTTTCCATTATGGTCAATCTGCCCTTCTTTGGCGCACATTATACTAGGTTGACCCGTTCGCTATTGGATATATGGTATATAATACATACATCTAAGAGCTTGACTATCTCCTTTTTGAACACTTCCTTCATATGAGGGTTTAACCTACGGTGATGTTCCCTCACTGCTCTACTTTCGAAGTATGCATGCAAACATTTAAGCTTATACCTTAAATATCAAATATTTGACATCCCATGGCCTTTATCTGCTTCCTAACAATCTCTACCACCTTACTCTTTTGTTCCCTGTCCAATTGATTGGAAATGATGATAGGTAGAGTTTGACCTTCACCTATAAAGGTATATCTGAGATGTGTGGGTAAAGGTTTAAGCTCTCTAGGGTTGGTGGTTTCTCTGTGGAGGGTGGTTTAGGTTATTTTGTTTGTACCGACATTTCTTGACGATTCTGAACACCCATCTCCTCCATTTCTTCATCTCCTTTAGACTTAGCTTCATTCACCTTCTCAACTTCATTTTCTGTCTCCATTTCCATTAATTTAACTTCTTCAAAATAACTTTCTACTTGCTCTTACGTACTTTCATCCATAATGTCAATCTTAATGCAAGGTTGCTTTCCTTTGGATTCTTCAAAGCCTTGTTCATATTGAAATTCACCAATCTGAAGTGCCAACTCACCTTTATAAATGAAAATCAATGCTTTTCTTATATTCATGAAAAGTCATTTAAGAATTAATGGACAGTTCTTATCTTCTTCAAAATCAAGAACAACAAAGTTCATAGGAATAATGAACTTGTCCACTTGTATCAAAACATCTTCTACCATTACAAATGGTCTTTTAATATCTTTATCAACTAGTTGGACTAGCATCAAATTTGATTTGACCTCACTGAGCCTCAATTTCCTAAATATCAATAAAGGTATAAGATTGATGCTTGCTTTTAAATCTTATAGGAATTTATTGAATTCAAAGTCACCAACCTTATAATCTATTATGAAACTCCTTGGATCCTTCAACTTCAAAGGCATTTAATTTGTGACTATAGAACTACAGCTACTGGTTAAGGTTACCAAATTTATTAAATTCAAAGTCACCAACCATATAATCTATTGTGAAACTCCCTAGATCCTTCAGCTTAAAGGCATTTAATTTGTGACTATGGAGCTACAGCTACCAGTTAAGTTTACCGTTTGGTTCTTTTCCCAATTATGCTTCTTTGATAACATGTGCTTCAAAAATTTAGCATACTTGGGCATGTATTCCAAGGCCTTAATGAATAAAAGATTTATTTACAAAGTCTTTAATTTCTCTATGAACTTCACAAATTATGCATCTAATTTGCTCTTATGGAGTCATTGTGGGTATGGAATTTTTGGTGGATATGGAGAAGGAGCAACGTATGGAGGGTATTCACTCATGTCCATGTCTTTCTCCTTTTCCTTGTCTTTCTTTGCAAAGTGGGGTGCCCTTTTTGGTTTTGCGGGTTATCCGAGTCCCTTCCCACTTCACAATATAATTGCTTATAGTTTCTCCCTTGGTTTTGATTCAATATTGCTTGGGAGACTTCCCACACTTTATGAAGACAATGCATTCACCATTTAGCTTATCTAAAATTCTAAATTATAGATAAAAGATGCATAATTTTTAGTTACTTGCTTGAATCTTCCTTCTAGCCTTTTATGAGCGTCTGCCATATTTTTATGTTTTTCTAAGATTTCTTATAACTTAGCATCCATGGAATTTGATTTCTCCTATTGGAATCTAGGTGGCCCTTGAGGTTGAAATTAACCTCCTGCATTGTTTGACCAAGAAAAGTTTGAGTTGTTCTTCCACCTAGGATTTTAAGTATTTAAGTAGAGATTGCTCCCCCCTCCTTGATCAAAATGTGCTCACATGTAATTAAGTAGTTGTGGCTTATTGTTTTGAATCAGAAAGTAATTAATAGAATCATGGTTGTCTTGCCCACACAGTTCACATCTCTACTGAATTGCTTTGATAGGTGCTAAAGGAGGCCTTCATGTTATTAAGCTTTTGGGTTAAACTATCAACTTTGACTTTCATTTCCATTGTTAAGTCAACAACCATGACTCCCTTTTGCTCTCAGAGAGTTATGTGCTGTCTACTTGTATCCATTGTCTGAAGATAACTGTTGCTCTCCTTCTCCTCTATCAATTTCTCTATTTCCTTAACCATCTTCCTTATTAAAGATCCTCTAGATGTTGCATCTATATTGCCTCGTATAGGTGGAATAACCCAATTTTAGAAGATTTGCAACAAGAATTCGTTGGGTAAATTATGGTGAGGACACCTCCGTTATAAATCCTTATACCTTTCCCACGCTTCGTAAAGTGACTCCCCATCATTTTGTTGGAAATTTGTGATTTCCTTTATCAGCTTCATAGTCTTCGAGAGAGTAAAGTACTTATCTAAGAATGCAACTCCAACTGCTCCCAAGTCGTGACATTTATGGGACTTAGCAAATGATACCATGCCTTGGCTCTATCCCTTAACATGAAAGCAGAGAGCCTCATCCTAATTGCATCTTCTGACATCCCATGATATCAGAAAGTATCACATATTTCTAAGAAGTTAACTATATGAGCGTTAGGATCCCTATTAATCAATCCATAGAATTGCACATATGTTTGTAACATATTTAGTAAGGTAGGCTTAATCTCAAATGAGGTTACTTGAACTTATGGTCGAGTCATGCCTTGTTTCGTAGCATTGAACCCTGATTTCATGAAACCCATTAGTGTTTGTAGCTGGGTTCCTTGATTTCCTCCTTGACTAAATTCCTGATGAAAATATTTCTACCATTGGCTCTTCAATATCTTCTTCTTGGGATCTAGATCATCAAATTGCTTGTTCCAATGGGTGATGTCAAGTGCTAAGGTTTCGGTAATTTGACTTAAATATCGCGTAATTCTTGTATTCATGCAACCGCACGAACACAAAAAAAGGAGAAAATTCCTTAGACTAAAGGAATCTTACTAATCATAACTAACTTCCTAGCAACGACAACAAAAACTTGTTGAGAAAATTTTAATTCTACAAAACCCCTAATGTTTCATATATGCATGATTCGTAAGCATAGTAATTGATGTGTCAATCCTACGAGAAATTAGTGAACTAATTGAATCCTAACTTGTCTAAGGTTTAAAATTGTAATTAAAATGAAATTAAAAGTTAGCAAAAAATTAAGCAATTGAATATAGATTGATAGAAAATGAAATTCTAAAATTAACGCAAATAAGTCAAAATTGAACATAACCCATTGACAATTAAAAAATCACATAAGGGAGTTTAACCAATTATGACAAAGGAGGATTTATCCCATCATCAAATGTTAACTTGATTACTTTTGAGTTCATTGGTATTGGTCCTATAATTCCAAAGGGTTATTCTCTCTCAAAATCATAACCTAATAGAATCAAATTACTAAAATTGCAATCTTTTAATTAATAAAACAACCTACATTCCAATTAGATCTTAAGCACTCTAATGAGCAATTGGGTCCTCCCAAGAGATCTCTCTTCGTATAAATTACAGATTTGATTGTTTGTGTGATCTATTAGATTTTAACTCTCATTACCCGGCCTAATCATTTTGCTATCGGTTAACTCTCACGATTTTTTACCGATGAATTAAAATACAATAAACAATCATAATACCTAATAGATTTACATCAATAGTAATAAAATTAACATTGATTCAAGAACAAATCCCAAAAAGAGTTTAAAAATCCTTAAATACAAATTCATCGTCCTCATATCCATCTTATACATCAAATGAAAGAAATAATAAGATGAATTGAGAAAGTTAACTTGGAATGGACTGGGAGTGGTAGCAATAGCATTAACTTCTTCTTCTTCTCTACTCTTCTCCCTTCTTCCTTGGTTCTTTTCAAAAGGGGCAAATGAAGGCTTTCTTGATTAGGTCTTTTTTTTTTATAGTGTTTTTGCCTTTTAAGGTAAAAACTAGGTATTAACCAAGCCAAAATGTCCAAAACTACCCTCCAAAAATAGAAATGCAAACAGATCCCCACTTCTGTATACCTCCCACAATTGTGACCCTTGAAAATGAGGTTCCGTCACGATCGTGACTTACCTGCCATGATCATGACCCATAATGTTTGGCTTCTATCATGATCGTGACAAAGGTGTCATGATCGTGACCATGACTGGGCTACTTCTGTCACAAACCCTGAGTTTCCCTCCAAGCTTTCTCTAAACTTCTCCAATCTTCCTTACCTAGTATCAAACACTAATAAACACATCAAAATACCTCAAACACAAAAAATTAAAGCCCGATGACATGCTCTAAACCACATAACATTGAAAGAAACAAACACATAATCACACTAAAACAATTGTAAACCTAAACATGCACAAATCATCTAATTAACAACTAAAAACATACTAAATTGCCCACTAAAACATAATATAACTTATAACTATCATTTGTATTTAACATTGTTTCAAAATTCTTGTCTAAGTCCATAGGTAGGGAATATGAAGAAGAGTCTTATAGGTAAAGCTTCTTAAATCTGACCATCTAAAGCTTATTAGATACTCTTATAGGACGGCCCAAATGATCTAGTTAAGGGTGAATGTGCTTCGACAGACATATAAGACTCCAGATTGTTGATCATATAATTTGAGGCCACTAACTCTATGACACAATAGTCTCTATAACCAACCTCTCTTTATTAGTTAATCCTAACATCCTCTCCATCTTTATAATATCAAAAGGAAGGAAAGTAATATAAGTATACAATTGTAAAATCCAGTAGGTTTGTCAAAACACCTTATTGCTTCTTCTCTTGAAAGCATACATAAAAGGAAAATAGTGATGATTTCTCTCTCAAAATAGAAGAATTAGAGTTTGGAGACTAACAAATGTAAACAAACTTTCTACTTATGCCTTATATAGGAGGATGGATGATCAAAATTGATTGAGGTTAATAATCAAGATTAAGAGATGTTTTAACTAGAAGCGTCTCTATATAGTGAGAGACATTTGGATTCTACACGGAATCATTCTTTGAAAGTTTCCTTAAGAACTTCCAACTTGTTTAATAGAAACTTGGGCAGATATTTCTGTAGGCATTTAAAAGATTATTTACATTCATTCTCGTAGTGTCTATCATAAGATTACATTAACGATTATCAAAAATATTTGAAAGTACCTTCGGTTATCCTAAAATGTTATTTTGTAGGGAACAATACTTTAATAGGCCTATAGATTGAAATTTTCATTTTTTCAATTCAAGTATCAAAAATTTGTGGGGCAATATTACACCCATAATAAGTTAATTGAAATGGCTTTAATTTATTTAGCATGGCCTACCTTGTTTCTTCAAGCCTATGAGCTTCAACTGTGAGGCTTAAAAATCTAAGATGGATAAGATCAACCAAAGTAGTATGAAGGTAGAGTCCTAATCGAAGACCTTTTACACTTATTACTTAATTATATGGAAAAATCATATACGGTAAAGAATTTGTCAAACGATTTTAATAGAAAAAGCTAATCAGGTATGATTCATACTTTACAATTCATGTTGTTATTCAAGTTATGCAATTATCGAAACCTGTAAAACTTTTGCTTTTTGTTGTGCCCATGATCCAATCACGATTAGATTCCAACACATAATTCCATAAAGATATGGAGTCCAACTCTACTTCAGTGATTTCGTATATAAAGAAATACTCATTATTTATACTTGGTAAGGGTAAGAGCTCTTTTGTTGAAATTCTTATTTGGATGTGTGTGGATTGAGAAATAGAAATAAGGTATAACGTACTGGATATTGTAATGAAATTTTCATTTTGAAAATAACTTATTTAGAATAGTAATTTAAAAACATGTTAGTTTATTCAAAAACTTCAAAATATTAATTCCATTCTTAAATTTTTTCATGATAATAAAGTGACAATAGAATCAATTTGTTGGGAAGCGCCCAACTTTGGATAGAAATTGTAGAGAATATATAGTGACCGTAAGAAAATGTAACAAACGATCAGTTTGGACTTTGCTATAAATGACTAATTCATTTGATTAATAAGTCCCTACTGTTTCACAGCGCGTTCACTGGTGCCTGCTGTCAATTTTGTAAAGCCTACAAGAACTTGGTACTTGGTAAATTATAAAAAACCGTACATATGAAACCGTTATGTGCTAAAATTGTGGACCAAAAGATTAAAACAGAGGAATTAAATTAGGCAGTGCGAGGGTTCTCCGTTTATTTCGAAATTCGAAATTGGATGGTCCAGATGAACATCAAGTGCAGACCCATGTGCAAACTATATGTAGATGCGTGAGAGAAAGCCTTGAGAAATTTCCCATCGTTAGCATGTGGCTGTGAGCGTCTATACATACCCACATTCATTATCTGGACCACTTTCTATAATAAAAGATGCTTGTGGTCTGTTTGGTGGATCCACGGCCTAGTACTGTGCCCTCTATTTTATTAGTTTATAACTTTAGTTCCAATAAGTATTTTTGCTTTTTTTTGAATCAATTTGCAAATAAATACTTAGCTTGATGAACATCCTCTATATATAGAAAGGTCTACGTTAGCTCCTATCATTATCTATAAAATCACATTAAACCTTAATATTTATAAAATATTACCGTAAATCCTAATAAAGATAAGTTTATATGACTTCTTAGAAATTAGGTTGTTAAATTAACCTATACAGTCCCAAAATATAAGCAATTTGCACCCACTAGACACTTATGTGGTGTAAAAATAATTTTTTTCACATTGATTAAAGGTATAATTTAAACCTCAACATTTCACAAAAATTCTAATTAACCTCCTATTATTATATCATATACCATACTTTAACCATATTGGAGTTAAATATCTTTTCAATAACATTAGTGTGGAAAATGATACTAAAGATAAACGTATGGCTTACTTAAAATTTTTATGGAATGTTGAAGTGTGAATCGCAATATTAGCCCTAATAAAGTAGTATGTTTCCTTTTGTTTTTCACATAAATGTCAATTATACTTTTTTAAAATTTTTATATTATACTATTCAAAAAATAATTTTGATAGTACAAAAGGAAATAATTGATATTCTTTAATTAAAATTAGTGAAAATTGTAATGTTATATATTTTGATGCTTTCACTTTTCGATTAAGCAAAAAAAATGACGGGCCTGACTTAAGGAAGTGAATGACTCGGGTTCAAATAGTTTGAGTAAGCCGACAAGATAGATGGAATTATTAAACCCTAATGTCAGGCCTACCATCTCTTATAGGAAAGTAATTTGCACCATTTTTATCTAATTGAATAAAATAATATTATATATTTGAAGTTAACAAAAATATTCTAATTAAAATATTAAAAATTAAGAATGAATTTTCAATTGTATTCTTTCATTTGAAGTCTTTTATTTGAATTAGTTATAGTATAATTTAAACATTACACATATTTATAATATAGTATAATAATTTCCATTTTAATAATTTTCATAGACAAAATGTTAAGTTTTATAGTTTATAATAATTTTTTAAAATTTAAACTAATAATGAAGTTTCAAGTAAACAGCTCCATTTCAAGTTTGCATTTGATTCAAAGATTTATTTTAGTAGGTACTAAAGAATATCCATTACCATTTTAAGCATTTAAAACATCTCCATTTCAAGTTTGTATTAGTCACTTCCTTTTAGGATTTTTGTTAATATTTATTAATGGATATTGCAAGTAGGCATGTCAAAACCGGCCCGGCCTATGGGCCGGTCAACAGGTTTTGGCCCGGTTTGACCAGCCCATGAGTCGGACCACGGGCCAAGAATGTATGGCCCATGGGGGCGCGGGCCGAGATGGACGGGCAGCGGGCCATGAAATAATGGACGGGTCGACCATGGGCCACTCCGACCAGCCCGGCCCATGGCCCGTGGCTTGCCTACTACAATTTTTTTAATTATTTATTAAAAAAATTAATAAATAATTTAAGTAAGTTAAAAATTTGTAATTAATGTAGTTCATAATTTTAACATTAACTTTTAACTTATTAACTTTTCATATAAATTTCTAATTAATTGAATTAAATATCCTAATTAATCATACCATTACATAATACATACATCTTAATAACTTAATTATATCATAATTAATTCAATATATGTTATAATTTAAAGTTGTCCCATAATACATATATTAAAAAGAAAAAAGTGAAAATTTTATTAATTTTATGAAAGATGAATATATGATAGTATGCTTATAACTTTTCATATAAATGTCTCAATTAATTAGATTAAATGTCATAATTAATCATATCGTTACAGGCATCTCATCAATAACTTTATTATATCATAATTAATTCATTATATGTTGCTATAACTTAAAATTGTCACATAATATATATATTAAAAAGAAAAAAGGTAAAGATTTTATTAATTTTATGAAACATGAATATAT
>JAOSBN010079753.1:0-12570 GCA_027563595.1 Erythroxylum suave | reverse complement strand
TGCTTTTCATTCTGTCTTATCTTTGTTTGTCATCAAAATCACTTTATACGTGAAGTCAAAATTCTGACTTAACAAGACTAATATGAGTTATTTTGGAAAACAAATGAATTTTCTCCTTGATAACTTAATTTCTTTTATTTTTTTAAATAACGAGCAAAACAAAGACAAAAATTTGGAGAAACTACATCAACAATGGAACTCATTAATAAAAGATAAAAATCACATTCCATCAACTATAATTAACCTGCATATATGAATGCTCATATACTTTATTCTCTTGTGCATCAACAATTATGCATGTTCCCCTATTTTTAAGTCTTAGGTAAGGGATTTTGTTAAGTTAAAGTCTTCAAATGTGGTTAACACAAAAAAAGGTTGACAAAGCTCAAGGGGTTTAATACTTAGGATAACCATGTCAATGGGTAGCCTATTTGGCTAATGTAGCTTACAAAACAAAGAATGCTTATATCATCCATGTTAATAGATATGATAAAAATGTGGTCTCAAATAGAAAATCAAGGAAAAGTCAAGATTTACATGTCATGAAGGTCATATATGAACGAAAGATAATGAAATTGATGTGGATATGTCAATCTAAGAGGCTAAAAATGTCACTAGCATATGGTTACCCGCTAGTCACTACTCTTCTAAAGGAAATGTACATTACCCAACCACAAGGAAATACATGTCAAGTTTTCTTGATTCTTTTCAGATAATTCTACTATCTAATCATAACTATATAATCCTAGAAGTAATAGAAAAAGAGAGAATGTTTGTTTTTTTTAAGAAGCGAAAAGAACTTAAAACATATCCCTACCATCATAGTTTAAACTTGCATTGTCCCTAATGTAATGTTAAATGTAAGAAATGGAGAATTTAACAATAATTAAGAAAATGTAAAACAAACTGCCTTTGGGTTGCCTCCTAAGCAACCCTTTTGTTTATTGTGATTAGCTCAACTTTATTATTTTCTTCAATATATGATGTCATTTGGTTCTTCAAGTATCATTACTTCCACATTCTTTATTGGGAATCCTTCATAGCACAACTTTAGGCAATGACCATTCACCTTAAATATCTTTCTAATTTTCAAGTTTTGTATCTCTATTACACCATATGGAAGACATTAGAAACCAAAAAAGGACTGACCTAATTAAAATGCAACTTACTTGGGAATAATTTAAGTCCAGAATGATAAATAAGCACTTTTGGACTAATAACAATGCTTTTCCTCAAGGTCATCTTGTCATGGAAAGCTTTGGTCTTTTACTTGTATATCATTGCATTCTTATATGAGTCATTTTGTATCTCTTGCAATTATAGCTTTTTTATGAACTCCCGTCTCATCAAGATTCATGTTGCAACACTTGATTTCCCAATGTTCCTCATATTGTAGCTCCACTGGAAGATGACACGGCTTCCCAAATAGTAATCTATATAGGGACATACCAATTGGTGTTTTGTAGGCTGTCCTATAAGCCCACTGTATGTCTTCCATCCTTAAGTTGCAATCTTTCTGGTGGGTGTCAAATCAACTAAAAATAATTAACCTACTCATCATATTAACGTAACAAAGTGGAGTAAGGTCGTCTCCTCATAGAATGGTGATTTATCTGTTTTAAACAATTAAGACAAAAATGGGGTTTGGAAATTATGTTAAAATGCAATATTAAAAATAAAAAATGAATTGATTTGAAATTCAATAAAATAGACTTCTAGTTAAAGGAATTTATTTCTGCCTTGATTTATTCAATTAATCATTGATGCAAAAGCAATTCAACACATTCATGAATAAATTGGTTCTAGTTATTAAGAACAGATCTATAATAACCAATCTTTCCTTACCTTGTATGGTATTCACAAAAAGATCAAATAATTACTCCCTAATCGAAAAACAACCCTAGAGGCAGCTAATAGGATTTAATGTTTCGACAACCTTAAAATCTAGAAAGACCTAATTCTAATCGACAAACTCAACAGATGCTTTATTGCAACTAGATTAATTAATTTCACTACATATATTACACTTCTTAATGAGGAAATAAAATTACGTCGATTTCCAATTATTAAAATCAACAAACAATTAAGAATTTGTGGTTTTAATTAGCAGTATATTATTTTAGGATTATTAAATATATGCATCTATTCAATAAAACCCAAAACCATCATAAAATCAGTGAAATTTAGGAATTAATTAAATATCCATGCATAATTGAATTCAATAAAACTACTCGAGAATCAAGGTTTCAATATAATCCTCTAACTAGAATAAAAAAAATTAGTTACAAGCCATATAGAAGAAAGAACACATGAAAATTATTCAAAAATAAATTATCTTACAAAAGAAGTTTAGAGAAGAGAAAAACGTTGGAGAACTCTAGGTGTAAAACTCCACAACCCTTGCGTACGTACGAAGAAGTTTAGAGTAACACTTAATGTTGATGAGCCAAAAGGTCCAGCTAAAAAGCTTACCCACGTAACTGTTGCTAGTTTCCTAGTAGCCCTCATATTGCCTTTTTCCAAAAGACACATCCCTCTTTCCCTAAAAAATTAAAACCCTCCTTTTTTGTGCTTGTGAAAGCCTCCCTACTGCCACACAAGACGTTTTCCTCTCCTTAAAAATCAATCCCTCCTTTTTTTAAACAATACTACTGTGTTGTTTCTATTTAAAACTCCACGCATCAAAACCCTTGTTGCTACTTCTCACTACATCTGCCTTTTGTTGGCCAAACAATGATGTTTCTTTTTTGTCAAATGTCCTCCATTTACTGTGTGTTGGTCCCATTTGTGATGGTTACATCTTCTGCTCCTACGTCACTTCTCATCCACTACGTAACCTGCGTTTCATCTTAGCTGTGCCATATTTTGGTCTCCCTGTAGCTAGCTTATGTGCTATCGTATTGCTTTTAATTCTTGCTACATGTTTTTGTTACTTTTCTCCAAAATAGCTCCATATTTCCTTACCTCTAAAAATAATGTAAAAAATACCATAATTAGGACAATATTTATCCAATATGCTTTAAAAAAATCCTAAATTGATATTTACATTAATAACCTATCAATTACCCCACACCTAAACAATGCTTGTCCCTAAGCATTCAAAAGACTTGAAAACAAAACAAAACAAACCTAAACAAATTTGTTTACAACTCTTTTGAAAAATTTAGCCAATATGCATATCTTATCGAACCAAGATCACCATCAAGCCACTCGTATTTCATAGGATTTAGCTCTAAAAAAACTGTCACAATTCCCAATAACCTTTCCAAACTCAAAATGCACTAGATTTGACCTCATATGAAGATTCACTCAATGCACCTTAGAAGTGTTTATAGGACATTTCACTCTTATTTACACAATAGAATGACATCATAACCACTTTTGAATTTCGTACAAAAATAAAAAAGGTTTTTTATTTGATTGTAATGGAGCTAAGGACAAGGGTAGGATGAAAAGGTTATTTAGGATGTAGTTATTAAAGGTAATGTAGACTAGATTGCTCAACTTCCACCTACGTTTCAACAATGACCCCAATAATGGCAACAACGATGTTCTATTATCAAAATTTAGAAAGCTCAAGGATTATTCTTACAATAGATAATAAATAAGAACATTTATGATCCAAAACATAGGTAATTCAAGATTGTTTAAAGGATATTCTAGGACTTGCAATTCATGGTTAAACTTGCCTTTTTTTTTCCTGTTTTTAACACTTTTGCCCCTTTTCTTTTTCTTTGGGCACTTCATAACTTTATTTTTCTACATTTGTAGAGCATCAAAACATGAGATTTCAATATAACCATACATGTTTCCATTACATGTCAACCTCAAACCACAAACCAATAAGCTAAAGTAACTAGTTTTCCATTCCTTTAATAACGGGTTAGAAATGAAGGTCAAAACATAAGGCTTGGGCTCAAATTTGTGGTTTTATGTCAAAGAAAGAGTTTAAGGCTTCAACTTGGCTAACTAGGGGCAATAACATATGGGGTAGGTTTTAGGAAGCCAAAATAGCTTAATCTTAGATGCTTTTTATCACTTGATGCACCAAATTCACTAGTGGTCTCAACATGCACAACAGAGCAAATTCTAGAATGATCAAACCATGTGTGAAAACACTCAACAAGAAAACAATTTGGAATGTAATTTCTCTTTAAAGGCTCAATTCTCACTTATTTAAGTAGGTTTTTGTCAAATCTTGTACACTTCTCATTCAAATCAACCATTGCGGAAAAAGATTGTCATTCTATCACCAAATCACGATTCATGCTTGCAATCCATCATGCTTTCCTTGTTTGACAAAATAATGCACAATAACTTACAAAACAAAATAATTTTTTTAAAAATTAAGAAATCTCTTCCCTAGACCTAAAATCTACATTGTCCTTAATGTAGAAAAAAACAATGCACAAAAACATGAAAAAGGAAAAAAAATACTTAACAACACAATACAAGTCATAATGAACAAAAAAAATTAACGAAGAAGAGAGTAGAATAAAAATCAAAAGATAAACAAAGAAAAGAAACTTCCCTGGACAAGCTATGGTAGAGGAGTTGAGTGTTGCTTGGTTGTTATCTGCGTTGTGGGTGTCGACTGATTTGATTTTTCAAAGAAGAAACAAGCAGAGGAGAGAAATTAAATAATTAATAAGAAAAACAAAAGTCATTAGGTTGCCTCCCCATTATCGCCTTTCTTTATTGTCTTTGGCTAGACATAACTTTTGTCCTTCAAATTGATTCATAACTGGGTTGAACGAAATGAGTCCCCTCTACAAAGGAGACATCAAAATTATCAATGAAAGGTTTAAATCTATGACCATTTACCTTAAATATTTTGTCAGTCTCTAAACTTTCAATCTCAATAACACAGTGAGGAGAAATGTTTTTGACAAGATATGGTCTAGTCCACTTAGACCTTAACTTACCAGCCATGAGTTTCAATCGTGAATTATAGAGTAAGAATTTTTGTCCTTCCAGAAATTTTGATGTAAGAATTTTTCATGTAGGTATTTGGTCCTCTCTTTGTACATCCGAGTATTGTCATATGCTTCCAATTGTATTTCTTCCAACTCTTAGAGTTGTAACTTTTGCTCCTCGCCCACTGCTTGAGCCTCGAAGTTGCATTGCTTAACTGCCCAAAAAGTGCGATGCTCAATTTAAACAGGTAAATGACACATCTTACCAAAACCTAATCAATAAGGTGACATTCCAAGGGGTGTTTTGTAATCAGTTCGATAAGCCTACAATGCATTGTCTGAACGTGAGTTCCAATCTTTGCTATTTTCTCCAAGATACTCTTTATTTCTCAATTGGATACTTCAGCTTTCCCATTTGTTTGTGGGTAATAGGTAGTTGCTACACGGCGATGGACTCCATATTTGCGCATCAAAACTTCCACCGTGAGATTGCAAAAATGCGTACCTTGATCATTGATGATTGCTCTATATACACCAAGTTTACCAAAGATGTGAGATTTAAGAAATCCTACAACAACTTTAGAATCATTAGTGCGGGTAGCTTTGGCTTCTACCCACTTCGAGACATAATGAACGACAAGCAAATTGTACAAAAAACCAAAATAGCTAGGAAAAGGCCCCATAAAATCCATGCCCCACACGTAAAATGCTTCACAGATCAAAATAGGAGTTTGAGGCATTGCATCCCTTACAGATATATTTCCAACTCTTTGACATTTTTCACAACCTTTGCAAAACAAGTATGCATCCTTAAAGAGAGTCTTCCAATATAATCCACCACCCAAAATTTTCCTAGCTATTCTTTTTGGACCAAAATGTCCACCACATGCATACTTATGACAAAAAGTAAGAATGGAATGAATTTCACCATCAGGCACACACCTACTGTTGGCCCCTGAATCTTTTTGTTGAATTAAGTGATTTAAATAAATTATGAAGTTTTAATAAATTGAGTTTTTGGAGTTTAATTATTACATTAATGTTACTAGGATTTTATTATATGGTTCAGTTATCTTAAAGTAGTAAGAAGGTTGAAGTGTATTTTTGGAAGATATCTTAAGGTTAAAAGAACATAAGCTTATAAGGAAGGGTAAGATGACTTTTAGCACTCATTGAAGGTAGAATTAGAAGAGGGAAAAGTGTGCCTTGTGCATTAGAAGGAGAAAAACGTGATTGGAAGAGAAAGAAGAAGAAAAAAAAAGTGAAAGGGGAGAGAAGTGAGACAGTTTCAGCCATTAGAGAGAAAAGGAAGAAGCAAGTTAGGGTTTCATCTTTTCTTAGCTTTTAAGAGTGATTTTGAGAGTGTTCAAAAAGAGAAAAAGAAAGAGGAAGAGAAGAGCTTCCATTTGAGCCAAACATCTCTTTGTTTGGTGAAGATTCAAGGTAAGCCCAATGTTAAACTTTTGGATTTTTGGAAGGGTTTTGGATTATAAAGCTTAATAAATGCATGGGTTTAAGTATACTTGGATCAATTTTAGTGTATATATTTCTTTGAGTTCTCAATTTAAAGTTATATTGAATTGGGATTTGGCCAATATTGAAGGAAATTAAGAGGAGAGGCAAGAGGAGCAAGAAGAGAGGCATCTTTGAGCAATTGTTAAGCAAGGAATTCAAGGTGGTTACATTTTTATAATTGAATAATAAGCCATTAATATTTCTTCCAAATCAAGAAAGTAAATATTTTTCAATTGTATTATAAATGTCCATTTATTGTTCTTTGAATGCTTTGAAAAAGTGCTATGTGTTTGGTATGTGAATATTGTGTTGAGGATTTATGAAAAGAATGCGAAAATATTTTTTTTTTAAAAGGAAAATAATACTATGTTTATGAAATCATTTTTTCGAAAAAAGTGCCTTTTTGGGCAACAAGTTTACAAGTTATGAAATACATGTTATGTGGGTTTGGTCTGGTCCATTCTGTATGTCAAGTGCACTTTGACTAAAGGCTTCTCCTGCCTGCTCGCAAGTGGCATGGAGCTCCTTCAGGGACTCCCTTATGTTTATGACTACGCAAAACCACCATGTGGGATTGTGTTAGTTCGTTCTGTTCACAACTACACAGGACTATTTCATGGGAATGTGATAGCTCATTCTGTTTATGGACCTCCCAAACCATTTTGGTGTGCTTATATGTTGACAAGTTTATTGAATGCATGATTTGGGTTGTTAAAAAGTGTTTGATAAATTAAGAATTTGAAAATTTTGTTTCATGATGCATCGTGAAATTTACAATGGTTTTGCTTGTTACTGGTTATGGAATTATTACCCGCGAGCTTTAAACTCACCCCCCATTCCGTCACATCTTCAGGTGATGAGCAAGAGATCAAGTGATCGAGCATAAGGGCATTACTCCAAATTATGCTTATTTTGTATTTTAAGTTAGTTTTTGTAAAACTAGGCTTTGCAACTATACTTTGCGTAAATTTTGTATTTTGGACTATGATGTATTGTGTCTTGGAATGCCTGTTAAAGCTTTATGTATTGTGGCTTAAAATTCCCATTAAAGCTTTATAAAACTCTTTTATTTTGATGATAATGAAATATGATTGTGTTTTTTCTCATGAATCTCAAATTTTGCGCATTGCATTTTTAAGCATTCATAAGAGTAAAATTTTATGTTCTTCCTTCTAGGACAAATCTGTATTAATCTAGGCAGAATTAGGCTAAGTAGTCTTCATGAAAGTTGTAGATCTTTTTCTTAGCTTTCCAACGATATAAAGTTTGGAATTTTTCACCTTTGGATACAAAAGATATGGCCGTAAGACAATGCATAGGTGCTAGTTTAACAGTAGGTAAGACAAAGCGTAAGACGAAACACCAGATGAAGTGTAAGACGAAGTGTAAGATGAAGTGAAAGATGAAGCAATTTTGACCCTCTAGATGACAAAATATTTCTTCAAGTTCTTCATAAAAGTTGTAGATCTCGAAGTCCTTTCCAAGTCCACCTATAATGACCACAATCTGATATTTTTAGTGAAAGTTATGCCAATTGTCCCAAGATAGGTACAGTATGATGACTCTTTTGGCCATAACTTCATCGTCTGACCTTCTAATAAAGTGATTATTGAACCAATAGATTCCTAACACATTTTTCATCATTGGTAGCCTTGGTGTTGATTTGAAAAAGATTAATGGAAAGAAAGTGAAGGAATCGATTGGAGGAGTATGACTTAGTATGAGCACACTTTGGCTTTTAAGCATATCTTGATCTGTATAATTGGAAAATTTTTGGGATGTTATAAGAATGAAAATGAACTGATGATGGCCAATGAAATTTCATGGAAATAACCCTACAAAGAATTACACACGCTCACGTTTTATGACTTCCGGATAGTTGGGCTCCGGAAACGGGGTCCAGCACTTGTGATTAATTTGATATGAACTTATTTTCCACAAGTATTTTTGATCCCATCTATAATCCTTAGAGTCACTTTTGATCTTATTTCTGAAAATTATTCAAATCATGTGAAAGCACACTAGTGACTACAAAATTCGCTATATCAGCAAACCATGGTTTCTTACCTTGAGCAAACCACAATTGTTCATCTAGGAAGGACCCTGAAATTTGTAAGATATCTTCTTTGCGCACTAATATACTCAGATGATCAACCACAAAGTTGTCAACTCCCTTACGGTCTTTGATCTCCCAGTCAAATTCTTGTAGTAAAAGGATCCATCATATCAGCCTAGGCTTTGACTTTTTATTTTCCATGGGATATTTGAGAGCTGCATGATTAGAATAAACTACAATTTTAGATGCTAATAAATAAAACCTAAATTTCTCAAAAGAAAATACAATAGCTAAAAGCTCCTTTTCGGTAGTGTTATATTTGTATTGTAAGGGATTTAATGTTCTTGACGTGTAGTAAATATCATGACTATTTCTCCTGACTTTTTGCCTAAGTACAACCCTTATAGCATAATGACTTGCATCACACATGAGTTCAAATGGCAATTCCCAATTCAGAGGTTGTATGATTGGAGTAGATGTGAGCAATGCCTTCAATGTCTTAAAAGCATTTTGACACTCTTCACTAAATGCAAAAGTCATATCATTTTGCAGCAATCTGGATAATGGTTAAGTGATCTTGGAAAAATCTTTTATGAATCTTCGGTAGAAACCTGCATGGCCAAGAAAACTACGAACCTCCCTAACATTAGTAGGATATGATGAATTTCCAATTAAATCGACTTTGGCTTTATCTACCTCAATACCCTTTGTTGAAACTACAAGACTCAAAACTATTCCTTCTTTAACTATAAAATGACATTTTTCATAATTAAGAATAAGGTTGGTGTCAATGCAATGTTGCAAAACCTTAGACAAGTTATCAAGAAAAGATTGAAAGAATCATCATAAATAGTAAAGTCATCCATAAAGATTCAATAATTTTATTTTTAATCAATATAAAGCTGTATTTTTTTGGAACCATATGCACTGGACTTACCCATTGACTGTCAAAAATAGGGAAGATAATCCCTAAGTCTAATAGTTTCAAAATTTCCTTCATCACCACATCTTTCATTGTTGGATTCAACTTGTGTTGAGGAATCTCATAGGTTTAGAGTTAGGTTTGAGGAGGATGCGATGCATGCATATTGAAGGGCTGATCCCTTTTATGTTCACCAAGGTCCCACCCATGGCTTATTTATAGTCCTTATGCACTCGTATCAGATTCTCCTCTTGCACCATGGTTAAATCATTGGCAATGATGACTAGTAGGGTTTCACCCTCTCCCAAATACATGCACTTGACATGTGTAGGTAATGGTTTCAATTTGAGCTTAGGAGCCTATTCAATAGAAGGAAGAATTCTTTCAAAAATAATGGGTAACTAAATATAACTATTCACTGATCTATATTCTATCTCTTTGAATAGATGAAAGTGCCATAATAGCATCTTTAAACTCAATCTCACTCCCTAATTCGACATCCCTATTGTTAGATTGTTCTCTAAAACGATCTCTAACTTATCCTGCACCAAATCACTTTTAAAATGCTCTTGCACAATAGCATCAATCATGCTAACATGAAAAACATAATCATGTTCATCTGGTGTTTCATGACATTTGGTTTATTAAAAGTGACAACATTGCTATCAAATTCAAACAAAACTTAAACTACCCAAATCAACATCAATTTTAGTTTTTGCCGCTTTCATGAATGACCTTCCTAGAAGAATAGTAGAAGCTTTAGTAGATACATCAATACGCATATCCACAATGTAGAAATCAATAGGAAAAATAAGTTTATGTCTTTAGGATAAATTATAGATGTTGGACCCCGTTTTCGAAGCCCAACTATTCGGAATATCAAAACACATGAACATATTATCCTATAAGGTTATTTCTATGAGATCTCTCTAGCCAAAACCCATTTCGACAGCAGAATCATAAATTTATTTCTTTAGAACAATTGTAGCTCCATGTCTCTAATTTATTTTGAAACAATAATTGTCTCATTCAAAGCTCAACAAATAAAGATATGATTAAATTACCGAAGTATGTTCAATAAAACAATCAATTCTTGCTTTTAGTCGTTTCCCTCACTTTCTTTCCTTCAATCTTTTTCAAACCAACTAAAATGGATACCAAAATTTTATGGAGAGGTAGAGAAATAATTTAGGAAGCTATTAGTTCAATAATCACTTAATTTGGTGATCGGATGATGAAGTTATGGCCAAAAGAGTCAAACCAGATTATATCCTCAATCATATTATACCTCTCTTGGGACAATTGGCATAACTTTCAATAGAGAGATTAGATTAAGGTTTTCTTAGGACGGTTTTGAAGAGGACTTCTAGATATACAACTTTTGTGAAGACTCCAAAAAGAGATTTTGCCATTTGGAGGGTCAAAACATAGGTTCACTGCAGCAAACTAAATGTTTCTCCGCGGCGAAACTAAGAAATATTTCCGAGGACCTCTTGGGAAAAGTTCACCACGGCAAACTGAATGTTTCGCCATGGTGAAACTAGGAAATATTTCTAGGGGCCTCTTGGGAAAAGTTCGCCTTGGCAAACTAAATTTTTCTCCATGGCGAAACCAATAAATATTTCCAAGGACCCCTTGGGAAAACTTTGCCATGACGAAGTTATGAGATTGAGATGAAAGCACCTTTCAGGAAAAGTTTGCCGCGGCTGAGTCTAACTTCGCTGCAACAAAACCTTAGAATTTGCAAACCTGACTTAACATTTCAACACTAAAATACACATACATTTCATATCAATTTAACTACTAAGTACTTTTGTTAAATTCTTAAATCCCACCTCAAATAATTAATCTTATACAAACTTTCCAATCTCTAACATGCTATTCTAAAACAAACAACAATTTGCAATCACATACCCATTCCTCTTTCACAACCATCATCATACACAACAAGTCCTTCAGTTCTCATTCTCATTGCTAAGCAAAGTAAATATTTGAACAAGCTTTAGTTACATATCAACATACACATCATAAACTTAAAACAAAATACCAAAGATGCTCATGTTTGATATGCCTATAAAACTATCCAATAATATTCAGTAACTTGGTACAAAAGTCTCTAACTATCTTGGAGTTTCCGATGCCTTGCAAGGATTGCTAACCGTCCTGTTCTGCACCTGAGAAGTGGAAAAAGGGTAGGTTGAGCTACATAGCTTAGTAAATAATATATTTATAGACATCGGCAATTGACCATAATTCAAACATATGTATAGGCATAACTAACAATTCAAGAATTCACAATCTATTCTAGCAATTCAAGCATTAATTAGATTAGCTTAAAACTCATAGCGCATAACATAAACTTTAGCCATCTAACACAACACTCAAATGGATCAAACTTGACAATTCAAAGATGCAATGCATAAAAAAATGGCTCGAGAGTTCCGTGGAACAAAATAAAGAAACTGAAGTTTACTCTGTGAACAAAATGAGTCCTATTTCTCAAGATCTCGTGGCCTCAAACGGGCAACTTGGAGAAGGCTATAGGTCAATGTGCACGTGACTAACGAAACGGGTTCTTCTGTTGCCCAATTACAACAATTTCATGCTCAATTCAGTTAAATACAAATTCATACTCTTTTTCAAGGCATATCATAATCATAATTCATCATGCATTTTCAAACATTCACAACGATTTCAATTTTAAGAAATCCAATGCAAGCAAATCAATACACACACACATAGGCAAGAATTTGCACAATTACACAATAATTATAAATATATTACCCACTTATTTTGTTTGGAAAATCCAACTCAATATTGCCTTTCCTCTTGCTCTTGAATAGGGTTTTCTTGGTTTCCTAAAACAAACCAATTTCTCATTCAACCCACATTTAAATAGAAATTCATAAAGCTTCAATAATCAAGAGTAAATAATTGTGCCTAAACTTAACTTACCTATAATATGTCTAGGGTAGAAAACTAAAACCTAGTTTAGAATTTCATGAAAAATCAAATGGGTTTCTCTTCTCCTCTTCTTTCTTTCATCATTAACCCATTTCTCTCTCTAATCTCTTTTATGTTTCCACCCAACCAAGAAGAAGAGATGAAACTTACCTAAAACAAGTTGGTTTCTCTTCCTTTTTCTTCTTTCTCCTAGCTTC
>JAOSBN010079742.1:0-12571 GCA_027563595.1 Erythroxylum suave | reverse complement strand
GCTTCATCAATTTTCTTAGGTTCTAATTCAGAAACAAAAGCTATATTGGCCTCTCTCCTAAACTTAGATCTAGTTCTTACTCCTTCTGATGTTTCTCCTATAATCAGGTTCTCTGGGTGAGAAGATTTGTATCTCCAGTCTTTTCTCAATCTAATATTTTCAGAAATATCTACTACTTTATCAGATGGATCGTCTGATGGTGAATTGTTTGGGTTACTAACTAAGGGAGCGGATAAAGTTTCATTATCAGAATTGTCTCTCTTATATAGATGAGAATCATCATCAAACTTTACATGCATAGATTCTTCAACAGATTTAGAAACAAGATTATAAGCTCTATAAGCTTTAAAACTAATAGAATAACCTAGAAAATTTCCTAAATTGATCTTAGAATCGAATTTATCCAAAAAAAAATTGTATTCAAAATAGTGTATTTGCAACCAAAAGGATGAAAGTAAGAAATATTTGGCTTTCTTCCCTTTCATAACTCATATGGAGTTTAATTAAAATAGGTTGTAGAAATACTCTATTTTAAATATAACAAGCTATATTTACAGCTTCTGCCTAAAAGTACTTAGGGAGATTCATTTCACATAGCATAGTCCTTGTCATTTCCTGAATCATCCTGCTCTTTCTTTCTAGAACTCCATTAAATTGAGGAGTTCTAGGAGCAGAGATATTATGGAAAATTCCATTCTCTTCATAAAACATTTTGAAATTTTAGTTCTCAAATTCTCCACCATTATCACTCCTAATTCCAACAGTAGAAATTCCATTTTCAATTTGTAACTTTTTGGATAAAACTGTAAAGCATTTAAAAGATTCATCCTTATGAGATAAAAACAATATCCAAAAAATTCTGGTAAAGTCATCAACAATTACAAGACCATACTTCTTTCCACCAAGACTTACTGTTCTGTATGTAACAGCTCTAGAGGTCTAGACGAAGTTATAATATTCTTAAACGAAAAAGAGGTTTTAACTTATTTTCCTTTATGACAACTCTCACAAAAGAAATCTTTATTAAAACTTATTTTTGGTAAACCTCTTACCAAATCATGTCTAACTAATTTGGAACTATGTTTAAAGCTAACATGACCTAGCTTTTTGTGCCAAATCAGTTTTTCATCATTTTTTGATATAAGACATGAAATATTTTGACTTTGCAAATTGTCTAAGTTAATTTTATAGAGATTATTTCATCTCTTGGCAGAAAAGAATATGGACCTGTCCTTGTTTTTAACTAAACAAGAATTTTGATTAAAGGATACTTCAAAACCAGAACATTATCAATAGACGAAAAGGAATCTTTACTAATTTTGCCAATTCCAATTATTTTGCCCTGCTGGTCATCTCCAAAAGTTACTGATCCTCCTTGCTTATGTTGGGGGTCTACGAATATAGACCTTTTTCCTGTCATGTATCGCGAGCAACCACTGTCTAAGTACCTTTGATGGTGGTCGCTTCTTCCAAGTAAGGAGATCTGCAGTATATATTATATCCTTCTTAGGCACCCCTATTTTCTTGGGTCCTTTGGGGTTAGTCATATAATTATTTTTTGAATAATAATAAGAATACTGCTTCTTTTTCTTTCTAAAAGGAACAAAATTCCTATTATGAAGAACATCTCTATTATGACTAGTATTTCTATCATAAAAGCCTAAACCACTTTTATCATCTCAATGTCTATAACTTCCAATTATATCATTCATCTTTTTTGTACTTTCTGTAAATTTTGATAAATCTGCTGAAAGAATATTAATCCTTTGTTTTAGCTAATTAATCTCCTCAGATCTATTTACATTTACTTTCTTTTTCATATTGTCTACTTATTTCTTAAGTCAGATGTTTTCTTCTTCTAAGAGTTTTGTGTTCTTAGAATTTTTCAACAAACTTCTTTTTCAGCATCCTATATTGTTTTAGAATAGCATGTGAATCTTCTAACAATTCTAAATAGCCATGTTGAAGATCATTAAAGTCAGAGATTACCTCATCATCGCTTTCACCTTCAACTACCCAGCATATATTTGCTTGTTCTGATGATTCTAAGTTAGATTCAGATTTAGACGAATCTAGATCTTCCTATGTTGCCATCAAGCTCTTTTTGTTTTCTTGACTCTTTCTTTGTTTTCTTTTGAGAAAGGGACATTCAAACTTGTAATGTCCTAGTTTATTACACTCATAGCAGATGATAGAGCTTTTCTCATTCTTCAAATCATCTTTGCTATTCTTTTTCAAAGAAAAGTATTTATTTCCCATTGTTTTCTTTTTCCATATTCTTCTAATTTTTTCTTGAAATGAAGGATAATTCATCTTCATCTTCACTTGAATCTTGATCTGATTCACAGGCATCATCAATCTTGATTTCTTCAATCTTTAGTGCTTTTTAAGATGTTCTTCTATTTCTCTGCATCTTCTGATTCTTCTAACTAGGCTTCAATGCAATAGATTTATCCCTTCTAGGTTTATCTTCTGCATCAAGCTTTACTTCATGGAATTTCAGTGAACCAAGCAATTCGTCTAGCTTCAGTTTGCTTAAATACTTGGCCTCTTATATTGCTATTACTTTGGGTCTCCATCTTTTTAGCAGACTTTTGGGAATCTTTTTGATATGATCTTGATTATTGTAGATTCTTCTTAGAGCTTTAAGTCCATTAATAATTGTTTGGAATCATCCAAACATTTGATCAATAGACTCATCATCCTTCATCTTGAATAGCTCATACTGATGAACAAGAATACCAATCTTAGATTCTTTCACTTGGTTTGTGCCTTAATGTGCAATGGCTAATGTGTCCCACATTTCCTTTGCAGATTCGCATCCATGAACCTTATCATATTCACTTCTATTTAGAGCACAACTTAAAAAGAACTTAGCCTTTGAGTTTAATTGAACGCGAGCTTTCTGATTAGTTGACCATTAGTCACGAGAGATGCTTTTCCCTTCGTAGTCTGTTGGAGTATATAAACCATTTTCAATGATATCCCAAAGATCAATGTGTGTAAATTCTATGAAGAGCCGCATCCTATCCTTCCAATAATGATAATCTTCACCATTGAATGCAGGAGGTCTTGTGACTGAGGCACCTTTAGCTATAAAAACATGTAATTCAGCTATGGATCTTTGTCCTCACTTTGTAACAGCGTTTCTTGGAAACCTAAAGCTCTAATGCCAACTGAAGTAAATCACTTATTAATATAGAAATCACGTATAATATGTAAAATACACAGGAAGGGGGTTGAATTGTGTTAAATCGTCTAAGATAGTAATCTTTAAAAAACTTCTTGATTTTCTTGAAAAATTCAAACAATTAGAAAACAACGCACTTTTCGTTTGAGTAATGCAATAGCGAAAGTAATATATATTCTTCTAACAACAAGAAATTAAAGAGATAAGGGTTAGAGAATATGACACTGCGATTTATACTGGTTCACCCTTAACTTTTGGCTACGTCCAGTTCTCATAGTTTATTTGAGATTTCACTATCTTTTGTAACTTTACAAGTATTATTTCTACCCTTCCAAAGCCTCTTTAGGTCTCTTTCACAAAGTGTTCTTTATATGCTATATTAGCCTTTTCAGGTTCTAGCCTTCCTTTCACTTGAAAAGATATTGTTTGAGCTTTCTACACTCACGTTATAGGTGTTCTTGATCTCTTTCTTTCTTTTCACTCAAGATACTTTTACAGTATATCAAAATTCGAAAAGTTAAAAGTTGAAAGTTCAAAAGTTCAGTTGTTCATGTCTACAACTATGACTGATATTTATAATCTAATTCTCTAATAGTCTTCTTGAGAAAACTACTTGTGGAATCTTCAGAGATTTGTTATTAGTTGAGTCTTGTAACCAACTCCAACTGACTAACTGACTAACATTGTGTCTTCAAATATATCATCTTGTATGTTTTGTCTGGTGTCTTTACTTCATCTTATGCCTTCACCTCGTCTTGTGACTTCATCTTAGTCAAGTGACTTCGTCTTATGTCTTGGGACTTCATCTTAGTCTTGTGACTTCGTCTTAGTCTTGTGACTTCATCTTGATTAGATTTATGATACTTACATTTATCTGCGCACTTAATAAACTCATCAGAATAATTCACACACTTCTATTATTATTGTTATTTGACTTTCATCAAAATCAATAGAAGAAGTGAAGTTTTCTTTACTTAATAGTTTGTCTACATCACGTACAACTTTGATCACTTTTTACCTTTGGCGATTACCAAGGAGCCTTTAGTAAGATTCCATTTGTCATCTTTGAAAGTGATGCAAAAACCTTCATCATCAAGTATACCAACTAAGATCAGATTTAGGCAAAGATCAGGAACATGTTTGACATCTTTCAGAGGTAGGCTCATATCATTGTCTATTTCTAAGTAAATATCATTTATTCCGATGATTTTGGCTAAACCACTATTTCCCATTTTAGCAAGACCAAAATCTTCTTGTTTATATAATGAGAAGAGTTCCTTATGTGAGGTGGCATGAATAGTGATACCAATGTCACCTATCCAGTTAAACTCATAGGATGCACTATTCACATCATTGTTATATGAGACGATGTGAAAGTCATCAATGATGGTAGCCGTCAATGTGTATTCGTCATCACTGCTATCATCTTTCTTAACTTCTTTGCCTTTGTTCTTTCCTTCTTTGAACTTTTGGCGGAACCTTTTAATGTGATCCTTCTTTTTGCAATAGTGGCACTCAACGTTTGCATATTTATTTAATCTTCCTCTGCTTTTTATCTCTGAAATTTAGACCTCTAGATTTACTCCTCCCCCTAGAACCTATGACTAGAACTTCTGACTGTGTTGAAGAGACTGAACTCTATGATCTACGCCTTATCTCTTCATTTAGAATTCCACTTTTTACAAATTCCATGTTAACAACACCATCAACTGCAAAATTGGTGATTGAAATCTTCAAAGTCCTGGGAGACTCTAGCAAGGAGGTAAGCATGAAAAGGGCAAGCACTTCATCATTGAACTTTACACCCATTCCTAATAATTGATCCACAATCATTTGAAATTCATTCAAGTGATCTGCCATAAAGGTATCTTCTCGATATTTTATCTGTACTAATTTTATCAGGTGAAATAATTTAGTATTACCAATTTTTGAGGCATACAATTACTCAAGTTTCTTCCACAATGTCCGGGCATGAGTCTTATTGTAGATATAATTATATACATTATCTTTAACAAATTGTCAAATAAAACTACATAACTGCTCATGCTCAAACACCCATTCCTCTTTTGATTTATTTTCAGGTTTTGTTGTGGTAAACACCAGTAAATACATTTTTATGACAAATAAAAAATCTTTCAACTTGTTCTTCCATATGTGGTAGTTAGAGCCATTTAGGCTAATCATCTTGTTTATTTTTTCCTCCATCTTCGAGTCTATTTTTGATACCACTTGTTGGGAAAAATTACGAATTAAATCCTACAAGTAAAATAAACAAGGAAATAACAAAAAAAAGTTTAACGTGGTTCATTCTCTAATTTGAGATACATCCATGGGTCAAACTCTAAATTAAAATTCCATTGATAAAAATAGCAGGTACAAAGAGTGAAAAATGATACAACAAAATAAAGGCATTCACACACAAAGTGTTTTCCACATTTACTATCCCTAAGGTAATATCCTCATTATTTTGTCACCCACCCATTTAGGAAAACATTTCCTAAAAATACCCCAAAATCACTCTCTCACACAAAATAACTATCTCACTCTCAAACTCACCACACATCTCATGTACGTTTGATGTGCATCTATATTAAGAGAGGGGGAAGGGAGGGTCTTTTATAGACCCTCCACCGTATGACATCTTCATATTATAGTACGATTATTGAAGCATCATGTGCTCTGGTAAATAAGAATAGATCATTTGTAAGATGAGGGAGACTAGATTCACCTTCTTACACTTGTTATGATATCTGAAGTTAGGGTTAAAGTTGATGTTCTCCCTCATTAGATTTGTAAATGCCTCTATATATAGTATGAAAAAGTATAAAGAGATAAGGTCTCTCTGTCTTAGGACCCTAGCCCCTATATATAATAAGGTTGACTCTCCATTGATTAAGACACTAAATGAAGTGGATGTTAGAGACATTTTAACCCAATTTTTGAACTTTTGAGGGAACTTAAAGGCTTCTAGTAGGTTTAGTTAAAATTCTCAGCTTATTCTATTAAAAGCTTTGTAGAAATTGGTTTTGATGGAACAACTTCTGAGGCCATTTTTGTTGGAATGCTCCTCTAAGATATTACCTCCAATATACTTGTCATCTATAAAAGCTCTCTATGTATCATTGATAATAAAATTGAAGAACAATTTCATTATGTTAGCAATGATCTTGGAGATGATTTTATGTTGGAAATTGTAGTATGAAATGGGAGCTAGGGTTTGTGCATTTAGGGATTAAACAAATTAAAGTTTTGTTGATTTCTTTTAGAAGCTTACCTATTTTAAGAACTCCAATACAACGTCACTAACTATTTCTTTGATGAGAGGCTAAATCTTTTGGTTAAAAAAAAACCATTTAAGCCATTAAATACTGAAGTTTTAGTTAAGTTTAGTTCAAAACCACACTTTCCACTTCCTGAGGATTAACCAGTCTGGTGAGGGCTTTAGTTTCAATCTTTGAAAAATTATTGGACATGAAGGATCCCAATAGAGGAATTGTAGATGAATAGGGAGCAAAAGTGCCAATAAAATTTTTAAAGTAAATTAAAACCTCCTTTTTGAGACCATATTGAGTGGACACCATTTAACCCTCTTGATTAGTAAGAGAGACTCCAATCCGAGACTGAATTAAAAAAGAGCTTTGAGTGTTTGTCTCCTTTTTTAAGCAACTGGATTCTAGACCCTTGTTGAACTAGGGAATGACGACAAGAAATTGCTCCAGCATTTTCATTATGAGCTTTTTTTTTCCTTAAGAAGGTTTTCAATACTAAGTTGATTTCCTAGATCCCTTTGCACCTTGACTACTAAGTCTTTAGCTCTTTTCACTACTTTTGGTGTGTTACTACTTCTAGATCTATGCTTCAATGGTTTAAGTTTCATCTTAATAGACTTTAATTTTTTTACACATATGAATTATTTACAACCATTTAAGGTATGAGAGAGGTCTTTTTTAATGGCTTCTTCATATCATTTCACTTCCACCAAATAATTGTTAAAGAGGAATGTGAAATGTTTTTTGTAAGTGTGAAATAAGTTTTGAACCAATAGGTATGAGTGGTTAGAAAAAATTTGGTCCAAAACTCTTACTTTGCTCTTTAAGGAAAGAGTAAGCCATTCTCCATTTATCAATGCTCTATTTAACTTCTTTCTTATGAGCCACAATTTTCTTTATTTCTTGCTCCATGTATAGATTGACAAATCAGTGACTTCTTAACTCTTAAACTGACATTGCCATCTGCCTAAAAAATGTAAAGCGTGTTGTTAAAGTCTTCTATTATTAGCTAGGGTCCTGGGACTAGAGGCTAAATCTCTTTTAGGTTAATGCAAAGTGCCTCCTTTAAAAATTTAGGTTTGCTCCATAAATGAAAATGAATGTAATTTTGGTGTTTTCCTAGATGTAGTCTACATCCAAATGCATTAACTAGTTTGTTGCTAACAACTGTTGAGATCTCACTAGTTTGCTATCAAAACCCACATCTATCCTTCCATAATGATGGTGTTGGTGGTTGGAAAGTATTTTTCATTGTTCTCCCAAAAATTACCTTTAGTGAATCTATCTACGCTTAGTTTGGTTTTTAGAATATCAATCAAAGCCAGTTTATTCTCCAAGACAAAATCCTTTAGCATTTGTTGTTTGGAGGATTATTTATCCCTTTTACATTCTAGGATAATATTGACATACTTGGCTATAATATTTTAGGCCATTAGGCATATTCTTCCTCCTACATTTTCTTCCACTAATGAGTTTGAAGTTATCATGTTGGTGATGGGGACCTTCTAGAGTGTTTGAAGAGCTTCCTACAACTATTTCCACCTATTTGTTACCCCTAGTTAATATATCTTCACCTTCCGCTTTTGTTTTTATGTTATCTTTCCGCAGGATTTTTAAACTTGGCTTTTTGATATGTAATTCCTATGTCCCCTCATTATTAACAGTACTTGACTCTCCTACTTTATGGTCCTTGCCTTCTTCTATGTTCTAGTTGTTATTTTCATTAGGCCAAGACAAGGAGGCATTATCCTACTCCATGATTTCTAAGTAACCCCATGTAGAAAATTTTTTCCGAGTAGCTTTCCATTGTTTTCCTTGCTCATTAATAGAAGACTTCTACTCTTACAACATCTTCAAACATAATGTCACCTTCTCCAAGCCTTATTATGGGAATGACAACTGGTAGCACCTTTCCCATGTCAATACTCATGCATAACTTGGCATATCCCACTCTACTACTAAGTGTGGTGTTGGCATCCATGCTTATTGTTTATTTTTATAAAGTTAGCCAGTATGTTAATCCCCCCTAGTTGACCAATATTCTAGGGGGACTCCATGTAGATTAATATAAATGGGTAAATTAGAGAACTTGATCTTGTCTAGGCATATTTTAAGAAATCAAAACTATAAGAAGCAGGATTGGCTTATACTTGCCAGGGGCTTACCCCTAGTATTTCTTTAACTTGATTAACCTTTTCAAATTTGAAGAGTATCATATTTTCGTTTATGAGTAGAACTTCTCATAATCCATTATTCTTTCCACTATTTCAAGGGTGAGCTTTTAAGAATGGAAAGGGGAGGCTCTTGTCTATATATATAAAAAAGGCCAACAAGAGTTGATTTCCATCACCTGGCACTAGGGTTTGAGGTTTGATCTCATGTTGAGAGTAATAGGTGAAAAGTCTTCTATTCTTTGCACACTTTCAAATATTCATAGGCTAAACAAAGAAAAACATAGGGTTTTAAAAATTTGGTAGAAAAGAGTTGCAGAAGAGAGAGAATTATGGGAAAGAAGGAGATGGCTAAATAGTAAAAGGAATAAAGGCACATAAGGCTGCGTTTGGATCTGCGGTGTTGTGGCATTAAGTACTTATCTATCGCAGTTTTCAAACGCAGTCACATGTTTGGATCAGTGGTGAACAAATGGAGGTTGGAGAAAAGTGCAGTACCATTGCAGAAATCAATAAGCAGAAAAAGGGTTGCAGTAGGAAACTGCTTCTGCGGTAGAAATTTTACTTTCCATTAATATCCTTCACTACAAGTATTATTTTCCATCATACCTTTAATTAACATGACTATAGTATATTTTTATGAAATATTTTATTTACTAAATTTATTTTATTTATATTTTCTTATTTTAATTTAATATTTTATTATTTATAATTTTAAATTTATATGACTAATAATATATTTTTTAATTATTATATAATAATTAATAGTTTATTAAATCAATGAGCTTTTTAGTCATTTGATTTCTTTTCAGCAACTGCAACCACATTTGTCAAACACATATTTTCACGTTTCAGCAGTTACCAAAATAGTAATCCCAAACACATAAGTACTTAATGAGAATAAGTACTTATCATTTCAGCAGGTTGATTTTAGCAGGTTATCAACTGCCATTGCTCCCCCAAACCAAGCCTAAGCTATGCTAAAGAGTAGGAGAAAGGGAATGGCTAGAGAAATAGTTAGAGGAAAAAGAAGAGTTTTATTATTAATAAAATTTACAAACTGTACTTTTACAAATTATAATTAAAAAATTAAATAGCAAACCAACTATAACCTCATTTATTGAATAGAGTAAGTTATAACTCTTCTAATAGAATAAAGAATTGAATTTGCAATGCCAACATATAAGATATTTCTTATTTTTGCCCCCTCTCGTAAACTAGCACAATTCACATTAATAAAAGAGTAAAATACAATTTAAAACAATAGTAGTATATTAGGTATTTCATTCGATCATATGAACCAACACAAACTCACATTAAGAAGGGAGTATTATATAATAAAGACTATAATATATTACATGAATCAAAATAAAGGCTAGGTAATGAACCCCAAGGTCTCTCCCTTAATAAACTTGCAATTTGGCTCATATGATTCTCTAAATTTCTGATAGAGGATTCTTGATTTTGCATCCTAAACTCAGTGGTGGAGATGTACTTCGAGATTAGCTCTTCGAGATTAGATTTCTCTGATGGTGCAGGATGAGGAGCCTTGAAACCTAGAGGTGGCTATCTCTAAACATTGAATGACTGTGGTTGTTCCATCTCATCATTCTGCCAAGAGAAGTTTGGATGATTCCTCCACCTTGGGTTGTAAGTGTTAGATTATGGATCCCCTCTCCGTCTGTTATAATTGCCCACATAATGGGCCTCTTCTGTCTCTTGAGCAAAAGTATTCCAAACTTGACACTCAGAAGATGCATGGGAATCTCCACCACAATGTTCACATATAGCACAACTCCTCAATAAAGAACTAGCTCCTCCTTTCACATTCTACATCAGATTATCCTGCTTCTTCATCAAAACATCCATTTGAGCTGATAAAGCCACTGTATTGTCTACTACACGAACTCCTGTAGGTCTTCTGGGATGCCTTTCTGTATGATACTAAAAGCTGCTAGTGGCTATCTCATCAATCAACCAGTAGGCCTGATATAACGTCTTTCTCATTAAATTACCTCCTGCTGCAACATCTATGGTACTCCTGGTCGATTGAGTCATTCTTGTATAAAATGTGTTAACTTGCTGCTATGTGAAGAACCCATGACTAGGACACTGTGTCAACATATCTCGAAATCGCTACCATGCTTCATATAGGCGTTCATTTTCATATTGGGCAAATGAAGTGATCTCATTCTTCATCTTTGCAACCTTGGCAAGAGGGAAAAATTTAGCCAAAAATAATCTCATCATCTCATCCCACGTAGTAATTGATCCTGACTACAAACTGGCCAACCATGCTCTGACCTTATCCCTTAAAGAAAATGGGAATAACCTTAATCTCACCGCGTCATCCGACACTCCATTCTGCTTGAACAAATCACAAATATCCAAAAAGGTCTCCAAATGGGTGTTTGTGTCAGATATCCATACATTTTAAGTCTCCAAATGGATATCCATACATTTTACACAAGCACTTGAATTTTCGAAACTAACCCTTTTTAGGCTCATCTCCATTCGAGCCCAAATAAATCAAAGAATAGCATTGGTGAGTCCACAATTTGCATATGTACATGCTTCAGGACAATTAACATAACTTCTTAACTTCTTCTCCTGTAATTGGCCCATCGTCTGTAATTGGCCCATTGTTTGGGTTTAACTAACTTATCATTTGTGTTTGACTTTGTTATCGTCTGTGTTCTATCGTCTATAATCTATCATCTGAAATTGACTTTCTTCATCTGTCTTCTATCGTCTGCCTTTCATTCTATCGTCTAGCTTTCTATCTTCTTCCTTTCATTCTTTGTCTGCCTTTCATTCTATCATCTGCCTTTCTATTGTCTGTTTTATGATGTGTCATTACAGACGATTCGTTTCATCTGTGTTTTTCCTTTGCACCTGTCTTTCTTTGCGTCTATGTGTGAGATGATACTCTTCCTCTATATGTTCCTTCGCATCTGTGTGTGACGTCATCACAGACGATATTCTTCCTCTATATTTTCCTTTACGTCTGCATGTGACGTCATCACAGATGATACTCTTCCTTTATATTTTCCTTTGCGTATGTGTGTGACATCATCACAGACGATACTCTTCGTCTGTATTTTTCTTTGTGTTCAGAATACAATCTCTCTAATTCTAACATGCTTTTCTAATACTAACAACATTTGGCAATCTCAACAAAGAGGAATATGCACATATACAATTCATTTACTAATCTTTAATATAACAAAATCAGACATAGAGATGAAATTTCAATTTATCATTCCCTTACCAATTCAAAGAGTTTGAACAAATACATATCATCGTATACATCAAAACTTAAAACAAAATACATAAGGATGCTCAATGTTGATATGCTTAATAAGCTATCCAAAATCACTAACTTAGTACAAAAGTCTCTAACTATCGTGTAGTTTTCGATGCCTTGCAAGGATCACTATTGACTTGGTTTGCACCTGAGGAGGGAACAGAAGGGGTTGAGCTACATAGCTCAATGGATAATATATTTATAGTCATCAGTAATTAGCACAAATTCAAGCATATATATGTATAGGTACTAAGCAATTCAAATATTCTTAAGTAAGCAGATTAATGTAGCACACATAACATCCAAATGCATCATACTTGACCATTTAAAGATGCAACGTACAAACAATTAACTCGAGGGTTCCATGGAATCAGAATGGAGAAACTGCAGTTTACACTATGAACAGAATGAGTCATTTTTCAGAGCTCATATGCCACAAGCGGGCAACCCAGATAAGGCTCTTGTCAACGTGCACGTGACAAACAGAATGGTTCCATTCTTGCCCAAACAAAAGCACATATGCATTTATTCATATGCTCAGTGTAGCACCCCCTCACCGTAGGGTATACACCGGGACGCCCGTAGGTCATCCCGATACATATCCTACGATAAGAGTGCGCTACGAGCAATCACT
>JAOSBN010079714.1:0-12571 GCA_027563595.1 Erythroxylum suave | reverse complement strand
AGAGAAGAGATCAATTGGGCTAGAATAATTGGAGAAGACCAAAGGAGAAGAAGAAGGAAGAAGAACCTACGAAGAAGGAGAAGAGAAGAGCTTTGTGTGGGAGCTTTAAAATGAAAATTAAAACAAGTTCAAAGGAGGCAAGAGTCGTGGAAGACTAGAAGATTTAGGGCTTTTATTACTTAATTAATAAGGTGGCATGATAGGCAAGTGACACATGTCACTTGCCACATGTCAACATCTCACATTTTTCCTTTAAATCTCCTTCCAATTTATCCAAAATTCCAATGGCTCAATTTAATAAATCCTAAAATCATGTGTCTAATGTTCCGGTGCCATTGGACAGTCTTTTCCAGTACCGAAAATCAGTCAGTCCGTCACTTGACAATTTTTCCGGTCCGAACATTTTTCCCAAAAAAATTTCAGAAAAATTCCAAAAAGTCCCTAAAAATGGAAAACGCTCATAAATCACTCCAATTTCATTTTTCAAAAACAAATTACACATTTTTCACAATAATCACATACGTCGGAAAATGTCATGAATGCATGTACAAACACGTGCATATACAAAAATTACAATTCATATCTATATAGAGACTACATGGCGTATGATCATGCCGAGATATGATTACATACACCTAACCCGTCCCAAATGACCAATTTACCCTTCCCATCGGTGATGGGATGTTACATAAACGAATTAAGTGTGTTGTTTTGTAATTGTCTGAATTTTTCAAGAAAATCAAGAAGATTTTAAAGATTACTATCTTAGACGATTTAACACAATTCGACCCCCCTTCTTGTGTATTTTACATATTATACATGATTTCTATATTAACAAGTGATTTACTTCATTTGGTATCAGAGTGCAAGTTTCAAAGAAACACTGTTACAAAGTGAGGACAAAGATCTATGGCTGAATCACATATTTTTATAACTAAAGGTACCTCCATCTCAAAATCCTCTGTATTCAGTGGTGAAGATTATCATTATTGGAAGGATAGGATGCGGCTCTTCATAGAATCCGCACACATTGATCTTTGAGATATCATTGAAAGTGGTCCATATATTCCAACAGACTTCGAAGGGAAAAACATCTCTCATGACCAATGGTCAGCTGATCAAAAAGCTTGTGTACAATTAAACTCAAAGGCCAAGTTCTTTTTAAGTTGTGCTTTAAGCAGAAGTGAATATTATAAGGTTTATGGATGCGAATCTATAAAAGAAATGTGGGACACATTAGCCATTGCACATGAAGGCACAAAACAAGTGAAAGAATCCAAGACTGGTATTCTTGTTCATCAGTATAAGCTGTTCAAGATGAAAGATGATGAGTCTATTAATCAAATGTTTGGACGATTCAAACAATTATTAATGGACTTAAAGCTTTGGGGAGAATCTACGATAGTCAAGAACATGTCAGAAAGATCCTCAAAAGTCTTCCAAAAAGATGGAGACCCAAAGTAACAGCAATATAAGAGGCTAAGGATTTAAGCAAGCTAAAGTTAAATGAATTGCTTGGTTCACTAAAAATTCATAAAGTAGAGCTTGATACAGAAGATAAACCCAGAAGAAATAAATCTATTGCATTGAAAGGTGGTCAGAAGAATCAGAAGATGCAGAAAAATAGAAGTACATATTCAAAAGCATTAAAAATCGAAGAAATCAAGAATGATAATGCCAGTGAATCTGATCAAGATTCAAGTAAAGATGAAGACGGACTATCCTTCATTTCAAGAAAAATTAGAAGGATGTGAAAATAAAGGAAAATAAAGACTTCTTTTTGAAAAAGAATCGCAAAGATGATTCGAAGAATGAGAAAAGCTCTATCATCTGCTATGAGTGTAATAAACTAGGACATTACAAGTCTGAATGTCCCTTGCTCAAAAGAAAACAAAAGAAGAGTCAAGAAAACAAAAAGAGCATTATGGCATTATGGGAAGATCTGGATTCGTCTGAATCTAAATCCAACTCAAAATCATTAGAACAAGTAAATATATGCTTAGTAGTTGAAAGTGAAAGCAATGATGAGGTAATCTCTAACTTTAATGATCTTCAGCATGCCTATTTAGAATTGTTAGAAGATTTACATGCTATTCTAAAACAATATAGATTGTTGAAAAAGAAATATGTTGAAAATTCTAAGAACACAAAACTCTTAAAAGAATAAAATGTCTGCCCTAAGAAACAATCTCTATAAAATTAACTTATACGATTTGAAAAGTCAAAATATTTCATGTCTTATATCAAAAGATGATGAAAAACTTATTTGGCACAAAAAGCTAGGTCATGTTAGCTTTAAACATATTTCCAAATTAGTTAGACATGATTTAGTAAGAGGTTTACCAAAGATAAGTGTTAACAAAGATTTCTTTTATGAGAGTTGTCAGAAATGAAAAAAAGTTAAAACATCTTTTTCGTCTAAGAATATTGTAACGTCATCTAGACCTCTAGAGCTGTTACATATAGATTTGTTTGGACCAACTAGAACAGTAAGTCTTAGTGGAAAGAAGTATGGTCATGTAATTGTTGATGACTTTACTAGATTTTGTTGGATATTGTTTTCATCTCATAAAGATGAATCTTTTAAATGCTTTAAATTTTTATCCAGAAAGTTACAAAATGAAAAATTAATTTCTATTGCTGGAATTAGGAGTGATCATGGTGGAGAATTTGAAAATAAAAAATTTTAAATATTTAGTAAAGAGAATGGAATTTTCTATAATTTTTCTGCTCTTAGAACTCCTCAACAAAATGGATTTGTAGAAAGAAAGAACAGGACGATTGAGGAAATGACAAGGACTATACCGTGTGAAATGAATCATTTTAAGTATTTCTAGGTAGAAATTGTAAATATAGCTTATTATATTCAAAATAAAGTATTTCTGTGACCTAGTTTAAATAAAACTCTATACGATTTATGGAAGGGAAGAAAGCCAAATATTTCTTACTTTCACCCTTTTGGTTGCAAATGCACTATTTTGAATATAAAAGAAAATTTGGATAAATTTGATTCTAAGATCAATTCAGGAATTTTTCTAGGTTATTCTATTAAATCTAAAGCCTATAGAGTTTATAATCTTGTTTCCAAATTTGTTGAAGAATCTATGCATGTAAAGTTTGATGATGATTCTCATATAAATAAAGAGATGACTCTGATGATGAAACTCTATCTGCTCTCTTAGATAGTAAGTTAGACAATTCACCATCAAACGATCCTGATAAAGTAGTAGATATTTTTGAAAATATTAGCTTAAGAAAAGATTGGAGATATAAATCTTTTAACCCAAAAAACCTGATTATAGGAGAAACATCAGAAGGACTGAGAACTAGATCTAAGTTTAGGAGAGAGGCCAATATAGCTTTTGTTTCTAAATTAGAACCTAAGAAAATTGATGAAGCTCTTCAAGATGAAGCTTGGATTTTAGCTATGCAAGAGGAGTTAAATCAATTTACTAGGAATAAAGTCTGATCTCTAGTACCTAAACAATCCAATAAATCTATCATAGGAACTAGATGGGTATTCATGAATAAACTAGACGAATAAGGAAAAGTATCCCATAACAAAGCTAGATTAGTAGCTCAAGGCTATAATCAATAAGAAGGAATAGACTATAATGAAACATATGCTCCTGTAGTTAGATTAGAAGCTATTAGGATCTTACTTGCATCTGTTGTTTTTGATGATATAAAACTGTTTAAATGGATGTGAAAAGTGCCTTTTTGAATAGTTTTACAGATGAAGAAGTTTATGTAAAACAACCCCCTAGTTTTGAAGACATTGATAAACCAGATTATATGTATAAACTTCATAAAGCTTTGTATGGATTGAAACAAGCACCTCGTGCATGGTATGATCATCTGAGTTCATTTTTGATTAAAAATGACTTTATTAGAGGTCAAGTTGATAAAACTTATTTTGGAAAAGTATTAAAAATGATTTTATCATTGTGCAAATATATGTAGACGATATCATTTTTGGTGCAACTTCTAAAAAGTTATGTTCAAGTTTTGAGATTCTTATAAAAACTGAATTTGAAATGAGTATGATGGGTGAATTAAAGTTCTTTCTTGGTTTACATATTAAACAAACTGAAGAAAAGATTTTTATTCATCAACAAAAGTATATCAAAGAACTTTTAGTAAAATATAAAATGGAAAATGTTAAACCAATGTCGACTCCTATGCATCCTTCAATCGTCTTATTTAAGGATGAAGGTTGTAAGAAGATTAGTCAAACTCTTTTCAGAAGAATTATTAGTTCTTTGCTTTTCCTAATTGCAAGTAGACCTGATATAATGTTTAGTGTTTGTTTGTGTGTAATATTTCAAGTAGATCCTAGAGAATCTCATTATATTGCTGTTAAAAGAATACTGAGATACTTGGTAGGTTCTACTGATCTTTGCTAATTTTATGAAAAGGTAAAGATTTCAGGTTAATTGGCTACTGTGATGCTGATTATGCTGGAAATAGAAAGAGTATAAGTGGAGGTTGTCACTTTCTTGGTCATAATCTAATTTCCTGGTCAAGCAAGAGGCAAAGTTCAATTGTTCTATTTACTGTAGAAGTTGAATTGCAAGTTGTTGTTCACAAATGTTGTGAATAAAGTATTAGTTAGAAGATTATTCTATCCAAAACGATCAAATTCCAATCTTCTGTGACAACACAAGTTCTATCAATCTCTCAAAGAATCCAATACAATACTCAAGGGCAAAGGATATTGAAGTTAGACATCATTTTATAAGAGACTATGTACAGAAAGGGATCATCAATCTACAATTTGTTAAGATGAATCAACAATGGGCAGATATCTTCACCAAACCCTTAAGTGATGATAGATTTAAGGAAATCAGACAAAATCTGGACATGGTAATATTAAATGACCATTTGTCTGAAAGTCTATGATCCAAACGATTCATCCTAATGAAGCAGAAAAGTCGTAAGTTTTCAGAAGGAATAGTAACGATAACATTCACTTGGTAGTATCAATTTTATGATTACCTGTGGATCAGTCATAGACGTTACAAATGGTAACTTTTTAAGAGTGATTATAAAAAGAAATCATCCCATAATCTGCAACACTCTACATTCTAGAATTTTTCTTTGCAAAAAAATTTGTAACCGACTTGCTTCAAAGTGCTCTCAACAAAGACAATCCAATCCTCTGTTCTCAACATCAAATCTTTCTCATTTTCATTTCATATCTTTCTTTCAATATCTTCTATATACTAACCTCGCTTCTTTAAGCAAAATACATTTATGTGTTTAGTGTTTATTCGTTACAGATTAGAAAAATGTCAAAATCTCTTGTATATGGGAGACTCGTTGATTTCACATCTCTGAAGGATGATCGAATGGATATCAAACCTATGATCAAAGTAGCTGGATGGGAAAACTTCTTCGATATCTGAGAACCAGTGTATCTAATTGAAGCATATGAGTTCTAGAAGAATGCAAAGGTGGTAGATAACATGTTGGTATCAATGGTAGATAGGTTGTTAGTGATAGTCACGCAAGATTCCATTGTGAAAGATATTAAGTGTCCGAATGAAGGAGCAAAAATGTTCAACAATACAAAGTGGATTGCTCAAAGTCACACAAATGAAGACAACATTAATTGACAATTATATGGATCGAGTAATCCAAGAGTCAAGAAGTCTTCAAACCTAATTTCGAAGGCTAGGGTTCTTCATTCACTTCTTCTTCAATGTATTCTATGAAGAGTAGGATCAAAGGATTTGGTGACAATGAATGATGAACATTTTCTCTTTCATCTACTCACACACCAATCTATTAATCTTCTGTTCTTGATTCTGAACTACATGATAAAGGCTAGGGAGGATTATCATCTAAAGAGTGGTTCTTTACCTTACGGTATGTTGTTGACAAGATTCTTCAAAGAATCCTGAATTCTACTTGATAGAGGACATAAAGTAAAGCTAAATATTAAGAGTGTTATCAATTCCTCTATTATTTACAAAATGGGGATCAAGACTGAAGCTGAAGCGGATAAAGATTTCACACCGAAAGCACATTCTAAGGGGGAGCTTTCAATCAGACGAAGCAGGAAAGAAGATGTTCCATCTGAAATACAAGCAAAACCTCGATCATCTGGAAGAATCTCAGTAGAGGTAAAGGTTGAACAATTGTCTGATAAGCCAATACAAGCCAAGATGATTCCTGAAAGGAAGGAAAGTAAGGTTGAACAACCAACTCACAAAGTGTCTTTAAAGAGGAAGGCTGAGACGCTCTGATTAGAAAGACCCAAGAAGTCAAGAAGGTCATCAAGATTGATGACCTTACGACAACAAGAATAGAAGAAGCAAAAAACTATGATTCTTAGTAAAGTTTCAGGAAGTGCAAGGGAGCAACAAGAAAAACAGCAATATTAACAACCTACCAAAGCAATTGTCTCTATCCCTCAGACCCAATCAAAACAACTGTCTAGAGAGGCAAAGATAAAAAGGAAATTAGTATTTGAGCAAAAGAAGTCTCAATAACAACTCTCTTCTAAGTCAGCATAAGAACAAAAGTAGACAAAGTCGATTCAGAAAAAGAAGGTTTCATTGTCTGATGTTCAACAAAAGATACAGAGTGTTGGAAAGTAGCAAGTAACTTACAATCCCCCTGAGCTAATGAAGAAAAAAGATTTGAAGATGAAGATTGTAGAAGAATTAATACCTGATCGTAACAGAGGTTCAGTTATCATTAGAGAACCTTCTAAACAGAAAGTTAAGTTCAAGTTGAACCTATAACATTAAATGATCAGACGATACATCTTGTAAGCCCTGAAGATCAAAGATTATATAGTATTCTGCAAGATGAAAAGGCGGAACCATATCCATTGAAGATTACGAAAGATCCTTTGTACAATCTATCTAGTGACAATCAGAACAACAATCAAGATTGTACCAGATGTACAACCTAGACATCCATCACCGGTAGTTAGCAAAGGAAAAGGAAAGAAGAAGAAGTTTCCTAAGAAATAAGAAGATGATCTCATGGAAGAAGAAATTCGAGTGGCTATAAAGAATATAGACAATGTATTTCATACAGCTCAACCTGTAGGCGTCTATGTATCACATCACATATCAAGGGCATTAGGAAGTAACTTTGGTGCATCAACTATAGATGAAAGTGTCAAGGTAGTTGGGACAATATCAGAAGGGAGGTACAAAAGTATTAAAATTGAAGGTATCAATTTTTACTTAGAAACCTTTGTGCATTTACTTATTCATTTCAAACCCTTAGGTTTCATTGTTTCAATTAAAAATATCTTACACCTTCTAGGGGAAAACAATTTTCAAACTACTCAAACCTGATGATCTTGACATTCCTCACCAAACACAACCTTTCTAATTACCCTCCATCAAAATTATTGAATTAGACGACTTAATTAGAAACCGTCTATCTCTGAGTATCTTCATCCAATTACTGAAAAGCTACAAGATTCTACCATTAATTTGGAGCTCTTGAAGAATTTCACCGAATGGATTAAGGCTAGTCACAAGCAGAAGGAAGTTCAAAAAGCCTTAGCTAAACGTATTGAAGAAATTGATACTAAGGCTGATAAACTAAGTGACTCAGTAGGTGATCTTCAAGAGGAAATAACACTTCTACATGTTTCTATGGAAGAAAACCTCAAGACGATCCGCACTGATATTCAACATATGTTCTCTGAAATTTTGAAGCATCTGAAATGATATTTTTATTAATAAGAAATAGGGGGAGAATAGTAGAAAGAAGAGGAGAATTAATTAGTATTAGAAATTTTTTATTGAATATACACATTGAATATCTTACATTATTCATCTGAATGAATATATTGTTTGTCTAAATATTATTCGTCTGAATATTATTTTTATCTTCTAATATTATGATTATTTGTTGTCATCAAAAAGGGGGAGATTGTTAAGTCAAGAAGACTTCACTTCTTCTATTAATTTTGATGAAAGTAAAATAATAATAATAAAAGAAGTTTGTGAATTGTTTTAATGAGTTTATTAAGTGCGCAGATAAATGTAAGTAGCACAAATCATCAAATCAAGACGATATTCAAGTAAAAGTTGACTAAGACGAAGTCACAAGATGAAGCATACAAATTAAATCAAGACGATATAATTGAAGAATAATCTACAACTTTAGTTAGTTAGTTAGAGTTGGTTACATAACTCAACTAATAATAGATCTCTGAAGATTCTTCAAGCAGTTTTCTTAAGAAGACCGTTAGAGAATTAGACTATAAATATCAGTTGTAGTCGTAGACAAAATGACTTTTACTTACTGTTACTTTACTTGACTTTCAAAAAATAATTCTGTGATCAAGTGAGTATACTGTAAAAAAATCCTGAGTGAAAAGACGGAAGAAAGAGATCAAGAACACCTGTAACTTGAGTGTAGATCAAACAATATCTTTTCAAATGAAAGGAATGTTAGAACCTGAAGAGGCTAAGATAGCAGATATAGAATACTTTGTGAAAGAGACCTGAAGAGGCTCTAGAAGAGTAAAAATAATACTTGAAAAGTTGAACGAGATAGTGAGATCTCAGCTAAACTCTGAGGACTAGATGTAGCCCAAAGGTTAGGGGTAAACCAGTATAAATCGCAATGTCATATTCTATAACCCTTATCTATTTAATTTCTTATTGTTAAAAGAATAGATATTATTTCTACTGTTGCATTAGTTAAATGAATTAAGTGCGTTATTTGGTAATTGTCTAAATTTTTCAAGAAAATCTAGAAGATTTTAAACATTATTATCTTATATGATTTAACATAATTCAACCCCCCCTTCTTGTGTATTTTACATATTATATGTGATTTCTATATTAACGAGTGATTTATACAGAGAGGGAAATTTTGCATCAGCCTTCAATTTAGCAACCCTAGAGAGTACATCAAGAGATTGAGAAAGAGAAAAAGGAAGAGATACATGAAGAAGAAGCCCACACGAAATATGTCCCAAAACAGGAGGTTTCTTGTCATTGCTACCTCTGCCATCCATTCTGATTCTATTTTTTGTTTAGTTTCAATTTTATGATTGTAGAGAATTGGGGATAACCATTGATGATAAGTTTGTTGAAATTTGATTGTTGTGTTTTTATTTGATTTCTTATTATTTAAATTCCGTACTTGCATAATTCGGTGATAAACTAAATGGTCGACCGAATGAAAAATCATTAAATTGGGCTAACGAGAGTTAGGTAATTTAACAGAACGAGAATTAAGTCAAATCAGTAAATTTGTGCGAAGAGAGATCTTGCATAGGTTTTCGATAGTTTTGGACAACTTCAGATCTAATTTAGGTTTTGGATAGATTGTTAATCGAGGGATTGCAATTCTTATAATCTGATCAGGGTTTGTAAATTAGGATTATCGGTTATAACACTAGAGAGAGTAATCAACCTTAGGATCGTCTAGAACTGGTAATCCAGTAATTCATAATCAGTTAGGTTTTCATTTAAGTCAAGTAAAATTTCCCTTTCTTTCAATTACTAGTTATTAGGTTGATTTTTGATTGGGTGTTGTATATGCTATTTTGTTTATATTTCCTAATTTGATTATTGAAATTGATTGCACGATTGAAATAATTTCTTGTTTTAGTTTTGTTCATTTTGAATTATTGCGAATTGTTTTTGGTCTTAGATTTTAGGATTAGATTAACATTCCTCGTGGGATCGACACCTTAGGTACTATATGAATGACCCGTGTGTTTACGAATATCGAGGTTTATTATTAAAACTTTGTCATATTGGAAACCTATGATCAAAGTCCACGGGATAAATATACATTACAAATAAAATTATAATGTAGTTTTAATTATGATATTCATATTGCATTTATGTATTTATCTCTAAATTATTCTTGTTCAATATCATATTGAGACTGGACATTAATAAAGTATAAGAAGAATAGCCCATATTATGCTTTTCCATATAAAGGAAGACTAAAATATGGAGATACTTAGATAAACCTCTAGATTCTTATTAGAGAACAAGTTCACTGAACTGACCCATATAAGAAATCTATTTGAAACATTACTTATATCTCTATAGAAATTCCCATTGAGAAGATTGTATAAGTAATCCTTTGACTTGAGATATTTAAGTTTATCGTATATAAGGATTGTAATATTTTTTATACTACTTATGATATATTCTAGTCAAGGTAACTCAGTCGATACTCAATGGATATGACATGAACTATATAGAGGCAATTGAATGATCAATATAAGATTCATCACCTTAAATTAATTAGGGAGAATGTTTTATTATTCTTTATTAGTATTGATTTGGGAAATCCTTGGCAAGGAGGAATGACGCTTTATAAATAATTTACAAATGTCATTAATTAAATCAATTACTAAGGATGGAGAACTAAAATGATTGGGCTCAAAATAGAGTAGGCATTAATTTTATGATCTATGTCTAATTAGAACATTGTATAATGAAAAAATTAAAGTATACAAAAAATCATACACAAAAAGGTTAGTGAAGACTACTTTCACTTTTTAAAATATTTGGGTGGTCAGGATGTATTGCTAAATGTAAATCTTGGTTTATTCATATAAATTTTTTAATTAGAGAATTAAAAATAAATTAAAGGATTTTAATTTTTCTAATTTTAAACGTGATTTAGAGTTAAAATTTATATTCATTGCCGTCATAGTTAGGAAGTGTTTTAATCAAGTTGGACTTTTTTTATAAAGTTTGAGAAATTTCATAATTAAATGTAATTTATTTAATAAATAAGGATGACTATCCGATATGGATCTTATTTAAGCATAATTTGTAATTCTAGTTAAAGTTTAATTAAAATTGGAATTTAATTTCAATTAAATTTCTAAATTGTCCAAACATATTATAAGTAGGCTTAAGCTTTGAGGAAGCTTGAACTCCTTGTGTAACTCTCTTTATAATAGTTACAGAATTCTCTCAACTCATTGTATGAATATTCTTAGAGACCAGACACTTGTGCAACTACAGTGGTTAAGATAATCCAGTTTCAAAAAACTGTTTGCGAGATATTACAAGCAAATGATCAAGTTTCAGAATAAGGTATACAGTAAGATTCACACTTTGTTATGATTTATGTGTTAATCATTTTATATAATTTTCGTGATCTTAGCTTTCAAAAAATCAAATGAAAAAGTTTCGTAAATATTCTACTACATATAGGATCAGATCCCACCCCAATTTCTTAATAGTGTTATCAAAGCAAACTTAATTTTGTAATATGATAAAATATTTGATTGTTAATGACCAAAATTTTGGAATTAAAACTATAAACCCTAAAATCATATTTTGTATAATTAGTTTTAGTATGAAAAGTTCAGATTGAAAAAATTAAACCCTAAGTTAACTAATCTGAATGTTTCAAATCAATTTGCCAATACAAATACCGAAACCATAAATCAACTTGGACTTTTTTTTAACACTAGAAGTTTGAAGTTTATGGGATTGTTAAATTCTGGGTTTTGAAAACCAGCAACTACCAGTGTAGTTGTTTTTGGGTTATGATGAAGGAGACTTGCATGAAATCCGTGAAGATTAAACTTTAGGTTTGAATTGCTCGTCACTATTATAGGGCCAAAAAAAGGATTGTTTAGATATAAGTTTAAGTGTGACTTAAAACTAAGAAAAATATAACTTATTTTTTTGGATTAAAGTAATCATAAGACTAAATTAAGTTATTTGAAATAAGGAAGGATGTATTTTTAATTAAACTAAGTTCCAAAAATAATTTTAAAATCTAAATTCAATTCCTAAGATTAAAGTTATTATTTTTCTCAATTTGATTAGATTAATAAATATATTAATTCCTAATTCAATTTTAGAAAAGTTATTTTTAAAATAGAACTAATTATTTTCAATTAGAATAAAATTAATTAAAATCTTTAAATTTAAGAAAAGTATTTTCTTAAGCAATTAAGGAAGGTGTTTCTTAATTAAATTTATTGTTTCAATATATTAATTTATTATTATTATTTAGATAATTTTTATTTATTAAAATTTATTTCTTTATTTATGAATAACAAGCTTTTTTTAAAAATTATGAACAACAAGTTTCTTTTAAGAAAAAGTATTTTTCTTGATTAAAATTTGAAAATTGTTTTCATGTATTAATTAACAAAAAAGAGCATTCTTTAATAATTTTCAAAATTAGTTTTCTTACAATTTTCAAAATTAGTTTTCTTATTTTTTAAAGAAATATTTTCTAATTAATTAAGAATTAGTCTTTAAACAAATAATGAAAGTACTTTCTTCATTAACTAAAAGTGTTTTATTAAATCTTGAAACTAGTTTCCTTTTAATGTTAGAAAATAGGTTTTTTAATTAAGGATAAGTAATTTCTAATTAGATTAGAAATAATTTTCCAATTGGATTAGAATGACTTACTTGTTAAATTTTGGAAAAAAAAAAGAGTTTTTCTAAATTATAATAAGCAACAACAATATCACAATAGAAGTCCCATTGAATGTGAGATTTGGAAATATCTAAAAATATGCAGTCTTATCTTTAACTAGTCGAAAAGTTGTTTCCAACAGACCTATATGAAGAAGAAAGAAATAATA
>JAOSBN010079658.1:0-12578 GCA_027563595.1 Erythroxylum suave | reverse complement strand
TTATAACATATAATGAATTAATTATGATATAATAAAGTTATTAAGATGTATGTATTATATAATGGTATGATTAATTAAGATATTTAATTCAATTAATTAGAAATTTATATGAAAACTTAATAAGTTAACAAGTTAAAAGTTATTGTTAAAATTATAAACTACATTAATTACAAATTTCTAACTTACTGAAATTATTTATTAATTATTTTAATAAGTAATTAAAAAATTTGTAGTAGGCGGGCCACGAGCTGAACCGACCCGTGGTTGGCCCATCCATTATTTCACGGGCCGTGGGCCGGTCTGTGCCCGTCCATCTTGGCCCGCCGGCTTGCGGGCCATATATTTTTGGCTATGGCATGGGCTGGTCAAACCGGGCCAAAACCTATTTACCGGGCCGGGTCAGACCGGGCCAGTTTTGACATCCTTCGGCGCAGCTGCTAAGCAACTATTGTGTGAAAATTAGCACGTTAGTGCACCTTCGATCGGCGAAACAGCCCTACGGATCGCCCGCTAGGCACATTCAGAGGGGAAATCAGCACCTTGGTGCACCTTCAGTAGGAAAAACAACACTGCAGCACAGCCGCTATACACCTTTGGTGGGAAAATCAATACCTTGGTGAACCTTCTGTGGGCAAAACATCCCTTTGGCATGGGGGATGGGCAACTTCGCTGGGAAATCAGCATTTGGTAAACATTTGGTGGGAAAATCAGCACCTTGGTGCACCTTCAATGAGAAAAAGAGGCCTGCGGCACGACTGCTGAGCACCTTCGGTGGGAAAATCAGTACCTTGGTGCACCTTCGATGGGTAAAATCAGCACGTTGGTGAACCTTCGGTGGGCAAAATAGCCACAGGACACTACCGATGGGATACATCGGTGGGAAAATTAGGACCTTGCTGCACCTTTGGTCGGCAAAATAGCCCTGCGGTACGGCTGCTGGACACCTTCGGTAGGAAAGTTAGCACTTTGGTGCACCTTCAGTGGGCAAAACGGCCCTGTGACACAGCCACTGTGCACCTTTGGTGGGAAAATTAGTACTTTCGTGCACCTTTGGTGGGCAAAACAGCCCTTCAGCACGGCCGCTGGGCAATTTCAGTGGGAAAATCAGCACCTTGGTTAACCTTCAGCGGGAAAATCAGCACCTTGGTGCACCTTCCGTAGGCAAAACAGGCCTGCCACACGACCGTTGAGCACCTTTTATGGGAAAATCAGCACCTTGGTGCACCTTCGATGGGTAAAACAACCCTGTGACACGAACGATGGCCAACATCAGTGGAAAAATCAACACCTAAGAGAACCTTTGGTGGGAAAATTAGCACCTTTGTGCACCTTCGGTGGGAAAAACAGCCTTGCAACACAGCTGCTGGGCACCATCGGTGGGAAAATTAGAACCTTGGTGCACCTTTGGTGGACAAAACAGCCCTGCGGCACGGCCGCTAAGCACCTTTGCTGGAAAAATCATTACCTTCGTGCACCTTTGGTGGGCAAAATAGCCCATTAACATGACCGCTGGGCAACTTTGGTGGGAAAATCAGTACCTTGGTGAACCTTCGGTGGGAAAATCAACACCTTGGTGCACCTTCGGTGGGCTAAATAAGGTTGTGGCACGACCACTGGGCACCTTCGGTAGGAAAATCAACACCTTCATGCATCTTAGGAGGGAAAAATAGCCCTGCAACATGGTCGATGGGCAACTTTCGGTGGGAAAATCAACACCTTGGTAAACCTTTAGTGGGAAAATCAGCACCTTGATGCACCTTCGGTGGGCAAAATAGCCCTGCAGCAAGGCCACTGGGCACCTTTGGTTGAAAAATCATCACCTTGGTGCACCTTTGGTAGGCAAAACAGCCCTGCGGCACGGCCGCTGTGCAACTTTGGTGGAAAAATCAGTACCTTGGTACACCTTCGGTTGGTAGAACATCCCTACTGCATGACCACTGGGCCCCTTCGGTAGGAAAATCAGCACATTTGTGCACCTTTGGTGGGTAAAATGGCCCTGCGGCATGACTACCGGGCACCTTCCGTGGGAAAGTCAGCACTGTGGTGCACCTTCGTTGGGCAAAATAGCCCTACGACATGGCAGTTGGGCACCTTCGGTGGGAAAATCAGAACCTTGGTGCGGCTTCAACAGCCCTTCGGTATGGCCACTGAGCAACTTCGGTGGCAAAATCAGCACCTTGATGCACGTTTGGTCTGAAAAATAGCCCTGCGACATGACCGTCGGGCACCTTTGGTGGAAAAATCAGGACCTTGGTGCACCTTCGATGGGCAATACTGCCCTGTAGCATGGCCGTTGTGTACCTTCGGTGGGAAAATCAGCACCTTAGTACACCTTCGGTAGGAAAAAGAGCCCTGCGGCATAGCTGCTGAGCACCTTCGGTGGGAAAATCAGCACCTTGGTGATCCTTCGGTGGGAAAATTAGCACCTTGGTGCACCTTCGATGGGCAAAACCACCCTGTGGCACGACTGCTGGGCACCTTCGGTGGGAAAATCAGCACCTTGGTGCACCTTCGATGGGACAAACATCCAATACTTAAAATACAAATTTGAGAACCTATAGAACTACAAGCATGAAATTGACCCTAAAATACTTAAATCCATGCATTTCCCAAGCTTTTTGAGCCAAAAACCTTTCAAAAGTCCAAGAAATTAAAATCAACTTACCTTTAATCTTTACCAACTAATGAGATTTTTGGCTCTAAGGAAAGCTCTTCCCTTCCTCTTTCTTTTTCCCTTCTTGAATAACCTCAAACTCTCTCTTTAAGACTAAGAAAAATTGTAACGTAGTCCAAAACTCTATTCTTTCTCAACTTCAATGAAACCTCTCATCTTCTTTTTCTCTCTTCCCTTTTGATTTCTCTCCTTCTTTCCTTCATTCACATTTTTTGTCTTCTAATTTACAAGACAACATTTTCCTCTCCCCATTCTACCCTTAATGGGTGAGGAAAGTCAACCTTACCCTTCCTTTAATGCCTTAATGCTTCTAACCTTAAGTAATCTTCCAAAAATGCCCTTATGCACGTTACAATATTAACACTTTAATTCCATCAATCCATGAAATAAATCCTCCTAAACTTGACATAATAATTAAAATCCAATTAAAAATGATTTATCTAGCCAGACCACAAATTTTATTCAAATGATGCTTACTAAAATAATAAAAAAAGTCAGGGCTCAACATTCGGTGGGCAAAACAGCCCTGCGGCATGGCTGCTGGGCACCTTCGGTGGAAAAATCAGCACCTTGGTGCACATTGGTAAAGAGAGATGTAGTGGAATATGTAAGCAAGTGTCTAGTGCGTCAGTAAGTCAAGGCTGAGCACTAGGCACCTTCAGGAAAGTTAAGGCCATTGTCCATTTCTGAGTGGAAGTGGCAAAGGGTGACTATGGACTTTCTAATAGGTTTACCTAAGACTAGTAGGAAGCATGATGCCATATGGGTTATTTTTGATCAGTTGATGAAGTCAGCCTATTTTTTGGCAATTAAATAGACTGATTCTCTGCGTGTGCTAGCAAAGAAGTATATTGATGAGATAGTAAGATTACATGGGATTCTAGATTCTATAGTTTCTAACAGAGATCCTTGGTTTACTTCGAGATTCTGGGGAAGCTTACAATAGTCTCTAGGAACCAAGTTGAGTTTTAGTACTGCTTTTCACCTTTAGACTGATGGGCAATTTGAGAGGATCATTCATACCCTTAAGGAAATGCTCAGGGCATGTGTGATGGACTTCAAAGGAGCTTGGGATGAGCATTTTCCATTGGTCTAATGTGCTTACAACAATTCATACCATTCAAGAATTCAGATGGCTCTTATGAAGCGCTATATGGGAGGAGATGTAGAACTCCTATATGCTGGGATGAAGAAGGAGAAAGGAAGCTAATAGGACCAGAATTGGTTCAGATGACAGTTGACAAGGTCAAGTTAGTTAAGAAAAGGCTTAAGGCAGCTCAGGATAGAATGAAGAGTTATACTGATGCACACCGAAAGGAGATGGAGTATGAAGTCGGTGAGAAGGTCTTCCTTAAGACATCTTCTTGGAAAGGAGTCATGAGATTTGGAAAGAAGGGCAAGTTAAGCCATTTGGATCTTTATGAAATTCTTGAGAGAATTGGACCATTAGCCTATAGGTTGGCATTGCCACCAGAATTATCACAAATTTATGATGTCTTTCGTGTTTCCATGTTGAGGAGGTACAGGTCGGATCCTTCTCACATCAATCAGGCCACTGAGGTTCAGTTAAGAGATGATTTGAGTTATGAGGAGATTCTAGTGGAGATCTTGGATACTAAGGAAAAGGTCCTCAGGAACAAGACAGTTCAACTAGTCAAAGTCCTATGGAGAAATCATTCGATGGAAGAGGTCACATGGGAGCTATTGGAAGCCATGAAAGAGAAGTATCTACACCTTTTCGATGACTCAGGTAATAATTTTGAGGACGAAATTCTTTTAAGAGGGGGAGAAATATTGGGCCCCGAATTATTTTTATTTTTATTTCAGTAAGCATGATTTAAATAAATTTTATGGTTTGGCTAGATAAATCATTTTTAATTGGAGTTTAATTATTATGTCAGGTTTAGGAGGATTTATTTCATGGATTGATGGAAATTTGAAGTATTAGATGGAAGAATTAAGATTAAGTTAGAGTATAGTATGGTGTAAGTTAAATTGAAGAATTAAGAATGCATAAGGGTATTTTGAGTGGATTACTTAAGGTTAGAAGCACTAAGGCATTAAAGAAAGGGTAAGGTGGACTTGTCTCACCCATTAAGCGTAGAATGGGAAGAAGAAAGAATTTCTTGTAAATAAGAAGAACAAAAACGTAAAGGAAGGAGAGAAAATCAAAAAAGTAAAAGAGAGAGAAGAAGAGAGGTTTCGGTGAAGTTGAGAAAAGATAGAGCTTTGGACTAGGTTCCAATTTGTCTTAGTCTTATTGAGGTTATTCAAGAAGGGAAAAAGAAAGAGGAAGGGAAGAGCTTTCGTTAGAGCCAAAAATCTCATTATTTGGTGAAGATTCAAGGTAAGTCGATTTTAATCTCTTGGAGTTTTGAAAGGTCTTTAGTTCAAAGAGCTTGGGAGTCGTGTGGGTTTAAGTATTCTAGGGTCAATTTCATGCTTTTGGTTCTGTGGGTTCTCAAATTTGAATTCTTATTGAATGAAAATTTTGTCCTTTATGAAGGAAACAAGGAGGGGATTAAGAGAAGCCAAGGGAGCAAGAGGAAAGACATCCTTAAGTAAAATCCCTAAGCAAGTTTATAAGCAAGGATTTCAAGGTGGGTTTCATGTTTATAATTGAGTAATAAGCCATTAATGCTTTCTTCTGAATCAAGAAAATAAAATGATTTCAATTACTTCATGGATGTTGCATTTATTTGCTACATGAATTGTGTGATGATTTATGAAAAGATTTTAAAAATGTTTCTTTTTGAAAGGATGCAAGTTTATGAAATCATGTTTTCGGAATACTTCATGTCTATGAAAAGCAAGTCTTCAAGAATTTCCATTTTTGGAACAAGTTTACAAGATCATGAAATACATGTTATGTGGGTTTGGTTTGGTCCATTCTGTTGTCAGGTGCACTTAGACTAAAGGCTTCTCCCGCCTGCCCACTAGTGGCATGGAGCTCCTTTATGGACTCCCTCATGTTTACGACTACACAAAAACCACTAAGTGGGATTGTGTTAGTTCGTTCTGTTCATGACTTCACAGGACCGTGATATGGAATCATGTTAGTTCGTTCTGTTCATGGACCTTCCAGACCATTTTGATGTGCATATGTGCTCATGATACATTGATAAGTTTGATGCATACATGACTTGTAATTGCTCATGAATTGTTTGATAAAGTGAGAATTTTGAGAAATAAGTATTTGATGATTTTCATGTAAAATTACTATAGTTTCTAAAACGTATAATGCAACGAGTTTTGCAAATGGTTTTTTCTTGCTTCTTGATTATAAATCTGTTACCCACAAGCTTTAAGCTCACCCCCTCCTAATTCTGTTCCATATTTAGGTAAAGAGCAAAAGATTGCGTAAGTCAAGAGTCAAGGCATCAATCTAGTCTGCATGCTTTCTTTTGTATTTTTAAGTTAGAATTTTGGGAATTCAAGGCTTTAGCCACATTTAAAGTTTTACTAGTTCAAGTGTATTATGTACTATGGCTTGAAATGTCAGTAAAGCTTTGTAAAGAATTTTTCCTATTAATATGAATGGAATGTATTTTGGGTTTGTTATGAAGACTTTTAAGTTTTCACATTGCATTTGATGTTCAAATGAGTTTGAGGTTTGGGAAGTAGTTAGTGTTTATGTTTCTGGTGTATTTTTTCCTTGGAATTGAATGAATGAGGGTGATTGAAAAGATTTATGTTTGCATTAAGTAAGGTAGGTTGCAAGAGGTTTTGGGATCTGCTTTAGGGGTTTTCGCTGTGTGAGAAAACACAGACTCAAGGAATCATCTGTGATGACATCATAACATAGCCACAAGGGAAAACACAGACAGAAGAAATCGTTTGTGATGATGTCAGAAGACAGACACAAGGAAACACAGACACAAGGGAAAACACAGACGAAAGGAATTATCTGTGATGATGTCAGAAGACAGACGTAAGGAACCACAGACGTAAGGAAAGTACAGACAAAAGGAATTGTCTATGATGGCATCAGAAGACAGACACAAGGAAACACAGGCGCTAGGAAAACACAGACTAAAGGAATCATCTATGATGATGTCAGAAGACAGACGCAAGGAAAGCACAAATGAAAGGAATAGTCTATGATGATGTCAGAAGACAAACGTAAGGAAAGGAAGATGCAAGGAAAGGCAAACGTAGGGAAAGGCAGACGCAAGGAAAGACAAATGCAAGGAAAGATAGACGAAGCGTAAAAGACAGACAAAGCGCGAAGTACAGACAATAGCCAAACACAGATAATAGGCAAACACAAATGATAGGCGAAACACAGATGAAGCACATAACACAGATGAAACATGCCAAACCTAGACGAAGTTGAAATCACAGACGATACAAAGAAGAAGTTACGTCAGTACGTTGGACAGTTATTTAGTTGAAGTTAGTTATAGAACTCAACTAAATAACGGTTTTTCAAAAAGAAGTGATTATCAAGGATCAAGAAGTAGTTAGAAACTTAGGCCATAAGTACAAGTCAAGGGATAAAATGTTTTGAAGAGGTCAAGATGAAATTCCACTTTGAGGATTGGCTGGTGTGGGCTCGTCACCTTTGTAGGATGTGTGTTCAGATGTCACTTAGAACGTCGGACATGTGACTCGGAAGGGTGGGGTCCTAACATGGGCACTTGTCACATCCATGTGCAGGCATACTTAGTAGTGGGAAATCAGTGGAAATAAGCCCCAGCTGGTCATGACCATGTGCGAAGTTTGTGCTTGGACGAGCTTTGTAGGCATCCAATGCTACGAACGAGCAATATCAGTGTGGGTTTTCAATCTTGTTTTAACGTGTCGGCTATTCATGGGTGAGTTTTGGTGCACGTGACGTACCGCTAATCGGGCACCGACGAACATTTTGGCCACAGAGGAGAATGGCCCCGAATCATGCTTGGTTGCTTGCAGGAAGGTCCCATGTTGCAAAATTCCACCGAATTAAATCTTTATCCTTGTTCTTCACATGGGGAGCACGAAGCATGGCCCAGGGCCATGATCGTGGCCATGCTTCATCGGGGGGCCGACCCCCATGCTTGGGGTTGCTCAAAGGTATCATGTGCAAGGGATTGGCAATGAGGCATCCCCTTGCTAAGTCAGTTTCAAAGTGCGGATGCACTTGGGCACCCCAAATCATGGGTCTTGGCCCATTGTTGACATGAACGTCACGTTGTACTCGGGAGTGCTGGAGGGCCGACTTGTTGGTAACCATTGGGGAGGTGATTGGCTGCTTAGTTGGTCCAAAGGTAAGGCGATGTTTTGGCAACTCAAGTACAGTGTGGTTCTCATCGATACTCTAATTGCGGGCTCAGACTGTGGGATTTTCAGGGGTTGAACCCCCATGTTTGAGCATGCCTGACAACATCATGCACAAGGAATCGTCGACGACCATCCTCTTGCTGAGTCGGTTCTAGCACGTGGGTGCTTTTTGGTAGACTCGATCATGGGTGTCATCCACCCGTATTGTTGGGCCCCAATTTCACATTAGGTTTGTTTAATTTATTTTAGAGGTTTAGCTTGCTTAATTTCCCTTTTAGAAATTAATTTAGGGTTTTAGTGCTTAAGTGCATGAAATTAAAGGGAGGGATTTAGTTAAAAAATTAGAATTATGATATGTTGTTGAAATTTAAAAGAATAAGATGAATTGAGGGTAAATTGGGAAGTTTACTTATGCTTTTAAAGCTTAAGGCTTTTAAGGAGGGCTAATTTGGTCTTTGATTTTAATTAAAACATAAAGGAAGAAGAAAAAAAAGAGAGAGGAATAGTTGTATGTGTGAGGAGAAGAGACAAAAATAGTATGTATAAGAAGCTTGTAAATGAAACTACATAGTTTTTGATTTGGCTTTTAAGGTTTAAGAAGCAAATTTCTTTAAGTCTCTTAAGAGACCACCGAAATCACTAAAGAAAAGAGAAGGTGAATAACTTTCGGCCAAGAGAAGAAGAAGAAGAAGAAGAGGAAGAAGCAGACTTAGGTTATTTTATGCTTTAGAAAGGAGTGTTTAAAAGTTTCTTTAAGAAGGATAAGGGAAGAGGAAGGTTTAATCCTCCATTAAAGGCAAGAAGAGAAATTCGTGGGTGGCTTGGAAGGTAAGAGATTTTCGAAATTTTTGATTAATTTAGATAGGTTTTGGTTCAAATAGTTTAGGAAAGACATGGGTAAGGTGATATAGGTTTAAATTCATGCTTTCCTTCCTTTAGAATTGTCAATTTTTGACAACTCATATTAGGGTAAATTGTTATGTTTTAATGAAGGTCAAGAGAGGCAATTGGAGTTAGAGGAAAGGCCAATTGACTAAGCACAAAGCTAAAGGAATTAAGGTGGGTGATTTCTTAATAATTGAGTTAATAGGCATGTTAAAGTTTTTAGAATAAATGCAGATTAATGCTTTCCAATGATTTATAAATTTTGTATTAATTATGTTTTGTAATGATTTAAAATTGTATGAGATGTCTTATGTATGTGAATTCATTGTGGAAATAATTAGAAACTAGTTTGTTAAGTGAAAAAGATTCGAATATGTGATTTCGGAAACATGCCATTTGTGGCTAAGATTTATGAATTGTGTGAGCTATGTGATATGCATGTTTTATTTGGGTTTGTGGTGGTCCCTTAAGAGTCAGATGCACCTGTCTATTTATCGGCTTCTCCCACCTGCCCGCTAATGGCATTGGAGCTCCTCACGGACTCCCATAAGTTCACGGCTACACATGGCCGCTTCGCGAGAATGTGTAGTACATTCCGTTTCGGATCCACCCAAACCACTTTCTTTATGTTTATGTGATACTTTGATGTTTGAATTCTTTAATGTATTGGATTTGTGAAGAGTTTTAATCAATTGGAAATGTTTTTATCAATGTGTGTTTTACTTTGAAAATGAATGAAATAAGAATGTTTTTGCTTATTTTCTTAATTACTAAGCTATTACCCACTGAGCCGTCGAGCTCACATCCCATTTTCCCCTCCACAGGTGGCGAGCAAGAAACCGAGTCACCACTTCGGGATTGATGCATTAGTCCGATGCTTTTTGTTCTTTTGAAGTTATATTTTGAGAAAACAAAGTTTTAGATAGCATTTTGGACAAATTCGATACTTTCAATGTAATCGGGCTAAAATGCCCTCTAAAGCTTTGTATTAACGTATTTTGTTCATGTAAATGCAAGAGTGTTAAGTTTTAATGTATTTTGTGCACTTTGTATATGTTTTATACCAATGTATGATTGTATGGTTTGAAGTTAACCAAAGGAGTAGGAATATGTTGCTTTATAGTTTGACAAGGATTAGATATATAGGAGTGTTAATACTGCCATTGGAGTTGTGTTTGGATATATATTTGGATTGGTTTGAGTTGTGGGAGTTTGAAGATTGAGTTTTATGCAGGTATATGGAGTTTGGATGAGGAAATTTAAGTTTGGCTAGTTGAATTTTTGAAGGAGGTGCTGTCCAATTTTTGCAAAATTTGATAGAAACTTTGCTTAGGTTTTAGACCCTTTTAGAGCTTGAAATGGGATTTAGAGGTCTTCTTGAAGATTGTAGCATATGTTTAGAGCTTTCCGATGGTGTATAATGTGTCTCATTTGGAGTTAGAAGCAAAAAGGTATGGGAATTAGACCTAGTTCAGTTACTGTTCAATTGGCAACTTTGGGCAGAACATTTGGGAGGATTTTTCGCCCCTTTATAGCCTGTTTTGGCTTTTTTATTTTTCACAGAAAATGTAGACCATCTTTCTCCCTTTCCATTGATGTATAATATGAAAGAATTGGAGTTAGGAGTAAAAAGTTATGAGTTTGGGAAAAAGTCTGTTACTGTTCATTTGGTCATTTTCACTGTTTCATTGGTTTTTATACGAGCAGTAACTTTGAGTCACGTTTTACCTCTTTAAATGACTAAATTGGTTTTGGAAACCTTCATAAAAGTTGTAAATAATCTTTTTATCTTTCCAATGAGGTATAATATACAATTTTAGGAAATTGGAGGAAGAAGTTATGAGGGTTGGAAGGGTGCTGCTACTGTTCATATGGCCTCTTTATAGGCTGTGACTGTGCAAGAGTTTTTACATCCCTTAGAGATTGAATGGGCCTTTCCATCCTTCATAAAATTTGAAAAAAATCCTTTTAACTTTCCATTGGGGTAAAATTTGTCAATTTTAGACTATTGTGTTAAAAGATATGATTTTTCAATCTTTCCTATTAGTATAGGATTTTTCATCTTTAGCAGAAACTTTGAGACAATTTTTGACTCACTTAGAGGTTTAATTAGTTTTTATTTCCTGAATAGAAGTTGTATAGTTTTCTTTGATCTTTTTATTGATACCAAATTTGTCTCATTTAGACACTTGTGTGAAAAGTTAGGGTATGTGAAAGATGGGGGAAAAAAAATTGGAAGTCACGATCGTGCTCAAGCACGACTGCCCAGTTGCGATCGTGACCAAGTACGATCGTGATACCGCAAAAATTCCCAAGTCACGATCGCGCCCCCAGCATGATCGTGACAGCACAGATTTTGCCCTTCGCGATTGCGATAAGGAAAAAATCTGTGACTTCGCGATCGCGACAAGGTCGCGAACGGGAGCCCCTATGCCCTTTCAAAATAGAAGTTTTGAAATAAATTGATGGATGATTATTTTCTAGTCCATGTTTTAGCAACCATTAGACCTATAGAGGTCCAAATTAAATGATTTTGGAGTCTTGGGATTATATCACGGTAATATATACAATCCCGTGTTTGGGCAATTTTGTGATCGATAGGGATCCGTTTAGGGAGCTAGCCTAGAGGCATGGAATTTCATTGAAGCTTAGGAATTGGATTTATTTATGGGCCCTAAGCAGATAAATTTTTTAGAAGGAAAATTAGGATGAATAATCCGAGATCCATTTGGAGTAAATGAAATAAGTCCGATTTGTGTCTTCTTTTGTGGTGAGGAATCCCTCCCTCGTAGGATGCGCGTCAAAGATGTCACGCAGGACGTCGGACGCGTGTCTCACCGAGGGGGGGTTCCAACACTTATGGTATCAGAGCTTTGGGGTTTAGGTCTAGGTTGAAGGAGAAATTAGGGTTTTTCTAACCTATTATACATTCCTTTGAAATTGCATTATTTTGCATTACTTATATTGTTTTGCGTTGTTTTAAATTGTTTTACAAGACTAAAATGTTAATTTTACATGATTTCCAATCATTCTATACACTTTGAAAATTGTTTTTGCATGAACTAAAATTTTTCACTGGTTTTATTTTGAAGGAGTAAATATGCCACCTCGGAGTAGAACTCGAGGAGCTCGGCTTCGTTCTCGCTCTCACCAGGGGAGCACTGATGAGTCCCATGTCTGACAAGATGCGGGGACACACTTAGCTCCTGGCTCAGAGGCACCTAGTGTGTAACCCAAGGAGCCGCCTCCTCCTCCTCCTCCTAATATGCCTACGATGGATTCGTAGTTTTTCCAGGCCTTTTCCCAGGCTTTCACCTTCACCATGGGTCAAGGGTCTCAGGCTCCGGTGCCAACTCCAGTGGTTAGGGGCAAGCAATATGATAAGCTGCGGAAGTTTGGAGCGGTGGACTTTCATGGTACCACCAATCCAGAAGAAGCTGAGTCTTGGCTGAAGAGGACAGACAGAGTCCTGGTTCAGATGAAGTTCTATGATGAGGAAAAGCTGGAGTATGCAGTGAGTTTATTGCAGGGGGATGCTCTTCACTGATGGGAGTTAGTGCCACAGAGTCAGGCTGCGCCACCAGTGCTTACATGGAGGGACTTCGGGGAGCTGTTTAGGAAGAAATACCTCTCCCGAGTCTATATGCAGGAGAAGGCCAGGAAGTTCTTAAATCTGACTTAGAGGGAGATGTCTGTGAGCGAGTATGAGCTGAGATTCACCCAGTTATCTCGATATGCAGCTCATATTGTGGCCAGT
>JAOSBN010079637.1:0-12578 GCA_027563595.1 Erythroxylum suave | reverse complement strand
TGAGGTTGTAATTCAAAGAACTAATGAGTGATTAAGTTATGAAATGGGAATGTGCATAAGATGTGAAGTTTGTTACAACAACCGAGTTTGTCATTAAGCACGCATTGTACATAGTCCCCATATACAATTGTGCATGAATAAATGCTTATATGTGTGCAATTATTGATTAGTGTGAAATGCGTGTCTTGTATAAATGGCTTATGCAGGTCAAGTGTCCGCATTCAGGCATTCCCAAAATTTGGAAGCAAATGCTAATCTGGAACGTACTATGAGTAACCTAAACGGTCTTACTTAATTACTGGTTGTTTAAATTCTATTTGAAATGATTGAATGAAAGTGGCTTGAATGTTGATTCTGGACAATGAAGGTCCGATGACTGTGATATTTGATTGAGATATTGAAGTGTTACTTGTATGTGAATTTGAAGAAATAAATGTTACTCGAAAATTTTGTTGAATGTTGGACTAAGGTCCGAAGATGATTGTGTTTTGACTGGGAATGTGACTGATTACAAATAATGATTAAATGAATATGTGAGATGCCATTCATTTCATGAATGCATGGAAGATAAAGGCTGTTGTGACCAGAGTTGCCAGTAAAAAAGCTTAAAGCTCAGAATGTGATAAAAGCCTTTGGCTCAGTTGTGCATGTACCTGATATCCACTAAGGGATATGGGACATTAATCGATACAGCTCAGTATCCACAAGGGATATGAGCTAGTAAAAAGGCACTTGGTCCTAACAACGTAATATAAGAGATTGAATCACGTGCATTGCATTTATATTTGGTATGAGTATTTTACCTGAATAAAATGACCATTATGATTGTTCTGAAAAAGAAAGGTGTTGTTTTATGAATATGCAAAAATGTGAAATAATGTGAGATGTACAATAACGTGATTTATGTGTTATGTGACTGGGTGAGCCACCGATGATGGTCACTCATTGAGTTTGCAAAACTCACCCAAAATTTGCAATTATTTTTTAGGATCAGAAGAATACCCTATTAGGCCAATGAAAGTATACCTTAGCATACAAGTGAAGGATAGAGATCGGGATCAGTTCGCGTTTGCATTGCATTTCCTAAATTTATATTGAATTGTTTATTCCTTAACTTTTTGTTTAAAATTGTATTCCGAAACCACTAAAGCATTTTGTAGTTGTGAAAGGGCCTAAATGGCTATTAAAATTATTGTTGATTTTATTACTATGATTGAAAGTGTTTATGAGTGAGAGTGGGCCCTATGTGATGTTTAACTTCGGCATAATATGTGTTATTGTGGTTTTTAAAGAAAACAAAGAAAAAAGGTTTATATATCGATTTCCGAATGAGTGAGTGGCTTAGCACGGCACCCTCGCGGGGCATGGACTCAAATATCACCCATGATGTCGGGTTCCGGTCTTGCAGGAGTGGGGTGCTACACAAGGCGATTCTAGTATGTAGAGATTGTGTAGGTATTACACATCAATTACGTCCTCCAAGGTAATATCTCAACCTAGCAGACCAATCATTTAGAAACCAAAAGAATCTTGGGCTTCTTAGCTTTACTTGGGGTGTTAGCATTGGAAGAAGCATTGGAAAAGTTAGCAAATGCTAAACAATCCTCATGTTCTAGTTTGTGATTCAAAACTTACAAGATTGCTTAAAGATTCATTTGGAGGTTAGATTCCTTTAATAGCACTTTGAGATGTTTAAGTGTATAAATGAAGGTGTAATAAACACTATTACAAGTTTATGAATACACCTAATGTCTGTAACTTTTTATCATATTTTAGGTTCAATAAGAACTTCATTAGTTGTGACTATAGGCCCTTCACAACGTCACAGAGGAGAGACCTATAGTATTATATTGTTTGGACAAAGGGTGAGAGTTTAAATGATTTGTTGTATCGAGATCATCTATGTTACCTTTAATAATTCCAATTCATTTAACATCCAAACTTTTATGCGTATAAATCTTCAGCTGCCTGAATTTATTTGCTAATTTTCCTTGCATCCTATTACTTGATGATTTTTATAACATGTATTAAGACTACTACTTCTACACTTTCTTGTTGTCTATTTACAAGTTATAAGATTAACCATCTTATGGTTGTTTTACAACATCATTTTTCTGTTGGCTATTAAGGTTGAGAATATGTTAAAAATATATGAAAAATTTTCTTACAAAAGTTTCTCTCGAAAGCTTGAAATACAAGTTGACAAGCTCATTACTAAAACTGGAAGACAACAAAAATTTTTGAGGACAAAGTCAAAAGAATTAACCAAAAAGCATATTGTCAAAATTTTGAGGTGGAAACTAACTTTGCAGAAGCCTTAAAGGTTAATCCACTACTTTCACAAACAATTAAAGGTTCTATTATAGATAAAAAAAATGTCCAAAACCTGCAACACAAACATAAAACACATAAGTAGTCAATATCTTTTTTTTTACCAACTATGAAACAAGTAAAGCGAATAATAAATTACCTATTTATTGATCTTAACACCAATAGGTCGCTTGACATAAATTCCTTAGAGATTTGTGAATGGAAGATTAATACCACTTTCCTGTACAAAGAATATAAAAAAATTCATTGGGATGAAGAGATGATTTCCTGAACTATTGGTCACTTAGTACCTTGACAGTAGGGAAAACAGACACTAAAATGATAGCAGCAAAAGATAATTACTTAAACACTAAAATTGAGACACACCTAAAAATTGCTTGAACATTTGCATCATGTAAGTTTCAAGATATTACACGTTGGAGGAAGCCAACCTCCTGGAAACAATTTGAACTATAAATTAGGACAAATTGTTAAAAGAAAATTATGATTACACAATTTCAAAAAGAACATATATACCGCTGGAATACTATTGTTGTACCCATCAACACACTTCTACATGGTACATATTGCAAATATATCTCAATTCTTGACATAAAATTTAGATGAAAAAAAACTTTCCTTTAGGTTTCTATCAAATCAAAGACTACCTTCACAACCAAGTCCCCACACTTTCTCATGATTATACGATAATATGAAGGATATGCTACATGACAGAACCAAAATAAGGAGTAACAGTGATGCACCAAACTACCCAATATCAAAAATAAAATCCACATTTTCCAAGCATCCAACCAAGCCCACCACAGAAAATTCCCATAGTAAATTTATATGCAAAACATAGATAAATGAGTATACAGAACCATAGTACATTTCATATATCATATTTTAGTGAAACCACACCTTGTGTTTCAAGACAATAGTGAGCTAAAAATTCCTAATAGCAAAGAGTAAAAAGAAAGAGAGAAGAGTATTCACCTCTAAGATATAGCTAATGTTATTCCAGATGTATTGCTATAAGAAAAAGGATGTTTAAAAAGATGGATTTTAGAAATAATATTGGCCTATACCTAGCATTTTTGTTATTATCTTTAAATTTACCTCATTAAAAATAATAGGCAAGCTGTAGATGAAAGGTTCTTGTTTTAAAAGTATGCTCTCTTCTTATATGGTGAGGGACTGCTTTGCATTCTTGAATCCGTGAATATGGTTAATCATGAGAAGATGCAAAATATTACAGAAGTGAATTTTGAAACCTTTAGATGTCCATCACTAGACTATGACCGTTTTGATGAAGGTTTAAAGGAATTCATACACCTCTCATCTAAACTTGCCCAAATAGAGGGGTCTATGGGTGAAGACCTATGTTCTGAAAATCTCATTGACATATATGACAGCAAGAAGTTGCTATTTGATAATGATTCTTGCCAACACAAAACAGTAGTAGCTACTTTTAAGGTTTCTGAGAACAGCCTTAAGTCATTACAAGAAGTATCACATACAAAAGAGATGCTTCTTGTGCTAGAGAAGCAGATTAGTTGTTGTGAGGCTGAGACATTGAAACCGAGTCAAAGAGAAGCATGCATGATGCATATAAAGAAATGGAGAAATGGAAGTGCTATATTGGTGTTGAATATAATTCTATAATAAAATCTGCATACAACAATGAAGATAAAACAACAAAGGTTCAATTATTGAATAAGAATTTATTCATCATCATCGTCAATGGACTTTTCTAATACAATATCACATTCATTCTCACTCCTTCTTGTCTTTAAGTCCTCCAAATCATCATTCAAATGTTTCTTGGAATTTAATAATACATTATTTATTACATCATATGGAATATCATTTTGATCTAAAAACTCTAAGGAACATTCCTCGACTTCCACTAGAACTTCATTAGACTTCTCAAAGTCATTTGAACCTTCTTCATTACCAAGTGAAGGTATATCATACGCACGTTTAACTTCACATTGTTGCACAACCTGCCAATTTGGACCGAATAATAAATCTTCCACATAAAAGACTTGCTTCGCTTGATTTGCCAAAATAAATGGGTCATGCTTGTACCAGAACTCAGCTACATTGATTCTTTTTAAATTGCCATTGACCCTCATATTCGAATTTAGAAGATGATACCATTTGCACTTGAAAAGTACAACATTTTTACCCCTAACATATTCAAGCTGATAATATCTGTTAAAACCCTATAAAATGTAATATTATCTTCCCTATAATTTCCTAATGCTGTAACACCACTATTTTGTCTAACCCTACGTAGATCACGGGCTTCAATGCAAAATTGCATTCCATTTGTATTGCATACAGTGTACTTCTACACCAAACTATGAGATCCACATGTTAATGCATACAAAGACCCAAAGATATTTCTTTCACGGGAGCTAGTTAATGTCGTCATCTATAACAACAAATGAAAATTAAATAAAAATATATAATAATTATTTATTATTAACTCAAAGATTCTTCTCACCCGATACTTTAACCATGAAGAAAATTGTTCTCTATGTCTCCTGTCAACCTATAATAGACTTTGTTGCCTCAACTCATCCATGTGCTCACTATGGATAAAATGATCACTCTTTCCCTCAAACTTCTTGCTTTTTCTCCAAGGACGATTGTAAAGAAGAAAACATTGATCGCCTAAGTAAGCAATCTTACTTCTTAACTTACAAGAAGGAGTGTGCTTATTACAAATAGGGCATGCCTTATAGCCTTTAGTGTTCCACCCAGAAATAGTACCATAGGATGGAAAGTCATTGATAGTCCACATTAACGCTGTATGCATTCAAAAATTTTCCTTTTATTGAAGCATAAAAAACATCAAAACCATCTTCCCATAACTCATCTAACTCATCTACAACTAGTCTCATATAGACATCAATGTCTTTACCCACAACTTTCGGACCTGGAATGACCAGTGATAGCATAAAAAATGACTCATCCATATACATCCAAGAGGATAAATTGTATGCTAAGAGAAAAACAGGCCACACGCTATATGAAAGTGATAAATTGCCATGTGGATTGAATCCATCTGTTGCTAAGGCTAGTCTAACATTACGTGGTTTTCTGACAAACTCGGGATAAAGCTCGTCAAAGCTTTTCTAAGCTTCACCATTAGAAGGATGAACCATTGTATTAATGTCACCTTTTGGCCTATCATTATGCCATTTCATTTATTTAGCGGTCTTACTTGACATTAATAATCGTTGTAATCTGGGGGTTAAGGGAAAGAACCCTAAAACTTTATGAGGTATCCTCTTACCCCTGCCATCATTAATTCTCCATATTGATTTTCCATAATGAAGAAAACTTTCCAAGTCCCCATACTCTTTCCAAAACAGGGAACAATCAATCTTACATGAATGTATTGACACATAACCCAAACCTAGGCTCCTTAGAAATTGATTTGCTTCATAATAGGACTCCGACAAAGACTTACAATTAGGTAATACATCCCTTAGCAGAGCACGTAACATGTCCAATGACTTATTTCTCTACTTGCTATACACTTTCTAGTGAAGCAACTTTATTAAAAACGACAACTTTGAAAAGTTTGTACATCCACGGTACAATTCTTCAGTTGCTTTACTCAAAAATTCATAAAAGGCACCCATAATAGAATCTCCGATGCCTATTGGAGGACTCCTTCCATCCTGAACAATTGGACAATTATTTAAGAAAGAAGTCACATCATGAAGCAAATCTTGCATGCCATCATCCTCCTCATCACCATCACCTTCATTAATATCATTGCCCGTCCCCTCATTGCATACATTTGCAGCGTCAACCCTTTCTTCCCTAGAGATAAATCTATATTTTAGCAATTCACCATGTAAAACCCAGCGATTGTATGATTAGTCCATGCCAAATTGCATTAAATGGTCAAAAACATTCATCTGAGACCTCATATAACAATTCATGCAATGTGCACAAGGGCATGAAATTTCGTAATCTTTGCCCTCTTTTTCAGCCACAAAATTCACAAACATTCTCACTCCATCAATGTATTCACGACAAACCCTAACATTGTTCATCCAACTTTTATCCATAATGTAGGACCCCACTCCTGCAAGACCCGAACCTGACATCGATGGTGATATCAGAGCTCGTGCCCTGCGAGGGTGGCATGCTAAGACACCCACTCATTCGGAAGTTGGTATTTTTTTTTTTGATCACAAACACAATATGCGGAAATAATATCCAATTCAGGCCCACTTTTATTTAAAAACATTTTCAATCAACAAAAATTCAATCATCAGAGTTTCAATAGTCATTTGGGCCCATACTTTCATTTCATAAAATCGAAATCATAATTCGTTATTACAATTTGATCAATCCCTTTCCAATTGGAAAGTTATACACATCAAATATATTCAAATACACAAGATATAGTAATTGAGGAAAGACTTAATTTGGTACAAAAACAAAGGAATACCATGCAGATGCGAACTGATCCCGACCTCTATCCTTCATTTATGCTATAGGGATACTCCCGTTTGCCTAATGGAGTATTCTTTTGATCTTGAAAAATATTTGCAAATTTTGGGTGAGTTTTGCGAACTCAGTGAGTGACCATCATCGATGGCTTACCCAGTCACATAATCATATAAATCACATTCACATCATTCCATATTTCACATTCAATACAATTTAATCAATCATTTTATGCATATGCAGTATGTATGAGACCCATTTTCCAATTGTTACTTTGTTGTGACTGAGTGCCTAAACTGTCCCATATAGGGCTCATTAGTAACTGTCCTATATAGAGCTCATTAAACGTTGAGCCTGAGGCTCTGAATCACTTTTGAGCTCTAAGCTCATTTTCACTTGTTGAGCTTTAAGCTCTGATTGGTGGCTACTCTGGTCATAACTCCATTATGTTTCATGCATTCACGAAATGGAATGTATCAATCACATTTCCATGATCCCATACAATCACATTCCCTTATCGTCGAACCTTAGTCCGACATTCAACATTAAGTTGAGAATCACATTTTCATTCCTATGCAAATGCACATTTTGAAGACATTTAACAATCGCCTTAAGAAGACATTTAACAATCACCTTAAGTACACATAGTTCGTCCATTTCACATTCAAGAAACACTTCAATATCCAAATCAAACATCCCAATCATCGGACCTCCTCTCCGGAAACCACCACAATCAATACACGTTCATATCGACATTTTGTAATCAATTAATACAAAAATTGAACCAAATAAAACAAACAATGAAATGAGATCATCTAGGTCTAGTCATAGTACACTCCAGATTAGCATTTGCTTCCAAATTTTGGGAACGCCTGAATACGAAAACTTGACCTGCACAACCCATTTATGCAAGACACCCATTTCACACTAATCAATAATTGTACATATATAAGCATTTATTCATGCACAATGTCTAATTGGACTATAGACAATGCATGCTCAATATTTCCTCTCACTATCAACTTAATTGTTCTTTCACACCACTACACACTTTCGTTGATCTCTCAACTCCCAAAGCTGGTTTATCATTATCCCATAATATTCCAGTCATCAATCCAAAGAAAATCATTATGTACCGTACACTAAATCTCCTCACTCATTTTCCAGCACATAAGAATATCACTGTTCTTAACCATTTAGCAGTGAACTAACGATGCATGCTCCATTCCATGCAAAAATTACATAACCATAACAAGCTTACTTGTTTGAACCTCCAAATCTCCACAAAATCACGTAACCCTAATCTCTCATGTACCCAGGTACATCAACTTGAAAATGGACAGGGAGGCTCAATCTTTCTTGGAATGGAAAAAAAGAATATCTATGTAGAAGTGGGGAAAAACAGAAAAAGTAAGGTTTAGCTTTGGTGAAGATTTGAAGAAAAGCTCTGGGTTGGGGGATTTCTAAAGAGAGAAGTTTTGAAGAAAAGATAAAGACAAGGACAGTAGCTTGTCTTTTATAGGCAAAATAAATATCTGACCTAGCTACGACACCTGTCCAATTCTCATCCACTTATCCACTTCCCTTTATCCAAACTCACTTAATTATAATTTATACTTAAGTTTGTAACTCGGTAATACCACTGAAATCACAAGTTATAACCTCTTACTCACTTTCAGATTTTTCCTATAGCACATCATTTTGGGTTAACTTTACGTTCTCTTTTTAACCCCGACACTGAAGTCATTTTGTAACACCTCTCTCTAGAAACATATTCCCCTAAGTCCTATGTCTCCATTGACATAAAAAATCATTCCATTTGGTTTTGTCCTCAATCATACTGAACTTGCCTCGGGACAGTTAGCATAACTTTCACTAAAGATGTTGGATTTAATAATCTTAGAATAATTTCAAGGAGGACTTATAGGTCTATAACTTTCTTGAAGACCTTAGAAATAAATTCTATTATAGGTCTACAACTTTCTTGAAGACCCTAGAAATAAATTCTATCTTCTGAAGGGTCACAATTGGAACAGAAGATAGGTACAAACAAAGCCAAATGAAAAGGTAGACCAATTGGAAAAAGACAGACAATATGGGAAAATTGTTATAACTTTCCTTTTAGATATCGGATTAAGGTGTTTTTTATATGGTTCAAAAGAGGATTTCAAGATATACAACTTTCCTGAAGACCTAAAGAACAATTCTATCATTTGAAGGGTCAAAGATAGGCCAGATGATACAAAATGAACAGTATGCAGAAGAAGCAATAAGTAGACGACATTGCAAAGCAAACGAATGCAAGAAGCAGACGAATGCAAGAAGTAGACAAATGCCAAAGCAGACGAATGCCAGAAGTAGATGAATCAGAAAGGTAGACGAAGTGCTAAAACACAAACGAAATGTCTAAAGGCAGACGATACAGCAAACATAGACGATACGTCAAAAGACAGACAAAGTGTCTAAAGGTAGACGGAATGGCAAACACAGATGGAAGCAAAAGACAGACGCTAGGCAAATACAAAAACACAGGCAATAGGTGGTCAACTTAAGGTGAAGAAAAGTCAACCATAGACGATATGAAAAAAGACGATAGATGGTCAATTTAAGACGAAGAAAAGTCAACCACAGATGATATGAAACACAGATGATAGACAAAAAGATAGACGACAGGCGAAACACAGACGATGCGTCTTTCCTTGCGTCTATGATTTCCTTGTGTTTATGTTTTGGTGACATCATCACAAACGATACACAAAACACAAACGATAGGTGGTCGACCTTAGATGAAGCAAAGTCAAACACAGACGATAAGTCTTTACTTACGTTTGTGTTTTCCTTGCGTCTATGTTTTGGTGACGTCATCATAGATGATAGGTAAAACATAGACGATAGGCAAAACATAGACGGTACGCCTATGCTCCTAAACATCTCCCCCTTATTTAGAATATAACTTTCTATTCCACCATCAGTAACTCCCATACCAAATATTCTCAGTAAACTTATTCAACACATTTTTCTTCGCTAAGTCCAACACTTACATTTTATTTCTAGTCTTCCTACTCCATTTCATTCTAATCATTTGCTATAACCACAATTCTCAATTTATCCCATTATTATTCACTATACCCGAAATGTCAATGAGTGCATGTATAATTATTTTCATGTGTTCAATGACTCATATTCACATGCATATATGCTCACATTCCGTTGAGCGTGAAATGAAAATTTTCTAACTCTCACATTGCTATTCTCTACATTATTGAAATATGGGTTCTAACCCTTAATATGAGGACGAGATGTTACACATAGTTTTCCAATGGCTCCTTTAACTATCTCCTTCTCACACTTGGAAATAGTATATGTCATAAAGCACGATAAAATATCCCTAAACTTCAGCAATTAAATGTATAAAATCTTAACACCAAATTTTGTTCAGTATAGTAACCACCAAATTCACATACTAAACAATTGATATTGTGTATCATTGTATTTCAACCTGTGACAAATGATTTGATGTATTTTGTAACTCTTTCTTAACTTCTATGTTTTAAGGCTATATTACTAGAACTTCGAAAGCATGGGTATCTTGTAAGAAATTAAAAATGATCATTCATCTGATGCTTCGCTAGTTTAAGCTTTCATTCGACGTTTATAGGATTAGAGGTTATCTTTGGATCCACTAAGAGGCGCATGGCACATCTTAGTGGGGCAATGAGTAGGGAGGAATATAAGCAGTTAGACCAATCATAGAATATGCTTTTGGATGTTATACATATTTGGGATAGAGGTAATGGTAGCCAAGTTTAAGATTGAGAAGTTTAAAGAGGATAATTTTTCATTATAATCACTTTAGGTAAAGACAATGCATTTTGTTTTAAAGCAACAATAGTAACTGAAAGTAAGATGTCACTACTTAATTTATGAATCTTCAAGTTAGGAGCTAGTTTTCATATATCCTCCATAAGCGAATGGATCTATTATTATGAACCTAACTTAGGAGATTTATGTATAATTATGGTGATTATCCTCAAAAGGTTGTTGATATTGTAACTATAAACTTAAAGACGTATGATGTTACAATTCATATTCTTTATGAAGTATGATATATGGAAGGTTTCAAAAAGAATTTGTTATCTCTAGTACAACTATAGAGATTTGCAACCAATATTTTAAAGATAATTTAAGGCATGTTTGTACTTATAAAGGGATAAAAAATAAGCGCAAACTTAAATAATTTAAATGGAGAATTATTACTAGAAGTAGAAGTATTAGTTACCACATCTATAATCTAAGTGAAAGATTTTCAATGTTATGTCATAAAAAATTTGGAAATATATCTAAACCAAAAACAAGTTCCTTATTGATGAAATTTTCTCCTTAAACTTACAGAAGTATCATTAACCTTTTGTCAGCAATGTTATAAGTAAGCAATACTACGAGAAATTTAAAATATCAATATGTAAACTTTTACCTTGAATTAATTTACTTTGATGTGTTGAAAACACCAGTTCCATCCATTAGAGGAGGAAATGTTTTGCCTCTCTCACTGATGATTATTTAGGGAGGTGCTGGCTGTGCCCTATCAAGAGGAAACAAATATATTTTTAATCTTCAAAGTTTCTAAAGTACATGTTGAATTTGATTTTAGTAAAAGAGCAAGTGTTTAAGAATGAAAAATTAAGGGGAATATGTTAACATTAAATGTCATGCATTATGTAAGTAAAAGGCATCAAAACATAGTTAATTACTAGATAAACTACTCAATTCACCACATACAATAAGATTTTTTTGTATTCATTTAAATAAAATTAATACAAAAAAGAAACTCTTAAATAAAAAGAAAAATAAATTAAAAATGATATTAGAAATATAGTCTTTTTAGCATTTATCATTCGAATTCTTTTTTTCTTATTCTCTTTAAATTATTATTCAATTGATTGACTAGTTTATGTTAAAAAATCCTTTCATCCTTATATATAGTAATTGCTATTAAATTAAATTCATTTTCCATCAAAATTTAATTATTTTTGTAAACACTCAATTTATCCACCTTTGGTATCATTACAAACTAATATCTATTTTGGAGATGAGAGGCTAGAATTCTGTCATGAGAAGTTATAGGCATAAAAAATTAAGAGAAAGATTGAGTTATAAAGCACTTTAATCAATTAAAGATCAATTGTTTATACACCATTAAATATTGAAGCAACCTTGTGCAAGTTCACAAAATAAAGCTCTAGCACATATATGGGAAGCCATTAGTAGTAAAAAAGTGGCACCTAAGAATGTAGTTAATGAGACTTAAAATAAGGAATGTGCATATATAATTAAACTTCCATAATATACCTCATGAGTATTGTTCAATTTTTGGTCTAAGTTACCTAACAACCTCTCTAGGAAGACTAGTGTGCCTTAGTGAGAACATTATTTCTATGAGAAGAATAGGATACCCAAGAACTTGAATTAAGGAAAGACTAAAGAAGGAATTACTTTAATATATGAAAATTTTGAGGTTAAAACAAAATAGGAATCTAATTTAAGATGAAATAAAGCTTAGTTATCAACGGAAGCTAGGTAAACCACAGTATCATAAAATATAGAGACTAACTGGTAAATGGTGACTATAATGAACTGACATATTGTAGCACCCCCTTATCGCAGGGTACACACCGAGATGCCCGCAGGTCATTCCGATACATATCCTATGACAAGGGTGAACTACGATCAATCATTACTAACACCTCACATGGCATCATAATAAAACATCAGTATAAAAATTCATAATA
>JAOSBN010079586.1:0-12581 GCA_027563595.1 Erythroxylum suave | reverse complement strand
TGTTTGTTCGTTAGGCGGGGTTGTAATTGGGCTTGCAGGTAAACGGAGGGGGGGGGGGGGCATGGGCCGTGGGGGGCTCCCAGTTGGTTGGGCCCTTATGTCACTATTTGGTTAGACCTAGAGGAGAATTGAAAGCCCATGGCTTGTGAGTCCAAGCCTGAAACGTGGGGGTGGTCAGTCGTTCCAGTTTGCCGCATTCGCTTTTGTCGTCCTACACTCGAAGGGGTTGCGTTTGACGTGACGAGGACTGACAGTAGCGCAAACCGAGAACCCCCTACACGATGCTCTGTAAGGGACGGCGGGAGGTCGGGGTGCTGAGGACATTTTTGGTTGGTACGTTGAGTACGTCTGGGGACTTGAACCCAAGGCCCCTAGCCGGTGGATGTTGCGGTCTCGCCGCCCTTTGTGGTGCCACAGGTCGAGTTCGCAGCCCATGTCTGTTCACCGTCCGCTCCCACGGAGGGAGTTGTTGTCGAAGCTGGCGGCGGAACGACACTAATCGGACAGAGTCCGGCCACGTGACCGACGACTCCACAACGACTGCAAATCGGCGGTAAGCCCTCGTACGCTACCACTAGTGATTCTCCGTCTAATTCCATGCTCGATCGTAGCGGTTGGCTCAAATCAATGTCCACCGCTATCCGGGTGTACTTTTCCCTTTGGGGTTGGCTGGTTATGGCGTCTATTTTCATTGCTTGCCCAACTAAATTTCGTAATGCAGTTAAAATTCGAGGAGGGTAACGCGCGATGGGAAGGTCTGGGAAGCGGATCCAGACCACGGTTTTGGCAATAGTTCCCTGCGAGGGGCGGAAACTTGGAGTCCACCATTGCCCGAATAATGCAAACCCGAATATAATCCATGACCCCAAGGTGAGCGCATTGATGAAGTCCTCTTCCTAGATGAAGTTTACCAGATAAAAGTCATTATCGAGGTCAACAAACTTCATCGGGCCGCTGGGCTTCCACAACATTTTCAGCCGTGCATTGAGGACCCAGTACCCTATCTTCTGCCCCAGAAGCTTAACAACTACCGCTTGTTCCCACTTCTTGTCTAGTCAAGTTTTGAATGTCGACGACAGCTCAATGCCGCAATGATGATCACTTGAGTGAATGGTGATGTCTCCTTCTTTGGTTTCGATAGGGTCGTCGTCAGGCCATTCAGAGGTCTCCTCTGGGGGTGCCCCCACCGGCGCTCCCAACACCGCAGCACTATATGATATTTTTGGTAATGGGGGAGGGTCTTCATCCCGAGTACATAAACGAACTTTCTTTGCCAAATGCCCTTCTTGTGTGAAATCTGTGGATTCATTGCGTTCGAATTCTGAGCGTTTCGAATTGTCCATGGTCAGAGTCGTTGCAATTGTTAGTTGTCAGTTGTCAACGAACTAATCGTGGTCATAAAAAGAGTACACAAACAGAAAAATTTGTAAGTTGTAACTATATATAATGTTGAAAATGTGCACTTTAGAGAAACGAGACTCAATCTTTTTTCTAACTCTCACCGGCCACGATGACCACCGCTTCAATCCCACAGTCATTAGATATATCCTCTCCGCCCTCCGCTAGGCCAAGTCTGAGGCCACTCGCGGCTCTGTCCTCATCACTACCTCACAAGGGAAGTTCTTCTCCAACGACTTGGACATCGCCTGGGCTCAGGCCACCGGCTCCCTGTCCAAGTCTCTCGAACGACTCAGCCACATGGTCAGTCTGCTCAAGCCGGTGGTGGCGGAGCTAATCTCGCTCCCTATGCCAACCATTGCCGCCGTCCAAGGTCACGCGGCTGCCGCCGAGTTCCTCTTCGCCTTAAGTCACGACTACTTTCTCATGAGAAGCGACAGAGGCGTGCTGTACATGAGTGAGATCGATACAGGGTTTTCATTGCTGGATTATTTCGTTATGACGTTTCGCGCCAAGCTCGGGTCAGTTATTGCTTTGAGAGATGTTCTGTTGAGAGACGAGAAGAGCTTCGCAGAGGCAGCGATAGGGTTTGGAGAGAAGTTAGGGGCGAGGAAGCGGAAGGGCGACGTTTACAGGGATATAAGGAAGAGTTTGTATCCTGAGTTATGTGAGACCTTTGGATTGACTGCTGAGAAAGTGAGCTCTAAACTGTGATTTCTGTAACTCGTTATTACTGCTAAGAGAATAAATTAAATCGTAAAAATGATAAAGCTCTATCAGGTCAGGGGCACGTATTTTATTTTTATTATTATTTTTAAAGTCTTTAAAATTAAAGAGAATAAATTCATAATAAATATAAACAACAGAGTTTTTTATAATTATTTTTTGAAGATTTTATAATGGGGTTTTGATGGTTGGCTGAGCGAGCCAACCCTGTGAGTTCCACAAATTATGTCAGCCATATGTCTTGATAGCCATACGGCAACCGTCAATACAGGACTAGTATGGCACATTTAGCCAACCGACCCTTTTAAAATTGTTTTGCTTAGGCAGATGAATTACTTATAGAATTGCTTTTCTCCTCCTTTCAACGTGGGAAAGAAAAGATTCAATGTCTATTTTGTGCAACCCATCAGCTCTTAAATTAAGAAGAATGAAAATTCAATGTCTATTTTGTGCAACCCATCAGCTCTTAAATTAAGTATTTCTCAACGCATACATGTTGCTGAATGCTTGTAAAGATAGTTGAAACTATGAAGGCTCGAGTTCACAAGAAGTAGTTAATTCCAATCCTTGAAGCAGAGTCCTACCTGAGGGAATCTATCAGTGTTACAACCTCAAATTATGATCTTTATGCACTTCCCAAGTTTCAGTCCACAAAGACGACGTATGGTTTTAGATACTCAAATCAGTAGGGTTGCTCTACCTTCTACGCAAACTGCGCTGCTTCATTTGGCAGACGGGCATATCAGAATTTGAATATTTGACCGGACATATCAGTCCCCACAGATCCCGTTTCCCGGAGAGCAGGCTGTATGTGATCTCTTTAGATCCTAATTGAATCTAACAAGGGCCCTGTTTGACAATCAGCTGATTGCATTAGCTGTTAGCTAATAACTGATTCTATTAGTTGATTTGACCAGCTGATTGTATTAGCTGTTTGTCAATTGATGTTTGGTAAACTTAGCTGTTTAGTATTAGCTGTTTATGTATAAAATGACTTATGAGGACATGACTTTAAAAAAAATATAATGGTATGAATATTATTTATCTTAGTATTTCGTTGAATATTCTTATAGAAATTTAGATTTTAGATATTCAATTCTACAAAAATTAAGTTTATAACTCTGATAAAAAACATAGAACATATAATAATAATAATAATAATAATAATAATAATAATAATAATAATAATAATAATAATAATAATAATAATAATAATAATAAAAGAAATAAAAGAATAAAAAATGATGATATCTATAACACTATTTTCTTTAAATTAACAAATCACAACATTATGTTTTTTTAATTATTTTTATGCATAAAAGTAAGTTCGAGAAGTAAACATTATTGGGGTATTTTGGTATTTTAGGTTTGGGGTAATCAGCTGATTACCCCAAAAGCTGGGTAGGGGTAGCTTTTTAGATTTTGACTGGTTGGGTTGAATAAGCCAACCTAACCAGCCAACTACCAAACAAAATTATCAATTGTTTGACTAAGTCAAACAGTTGATTTTAGTCAATCAGCCAAAAATTGGCTGATCAGCTGTCATCCAAACACAGCCAAAGTGTCTTTATGTTCCCATTTACGTTACGAATATAATTTTTGTTGGAAACTTGGATGATGTAGGATTTATTTTTAAGATTGAAAATGATGTTTTTCCATTGCATAAATATAGTACTATTATGGTTATGATACTTTAATTGATTAGTTATATCATATCAATCTTGATATTAATTTTGCTAAATCTAAGTTTCATCTTAAATATAGTGGAGATGGTAAATGTAGTGTGTATAATGAGTATTTTACTTTATTATGCCATTAAAGGTTAAGTCAAGTAGTCTAACTTTATGAGTTAATACAAACTGACATCTATGGTCTTTTTGAAGTTCCATCTTGGGATGAAGAAAAGTTTTTTATAAAATTTATTGGTGACTTCTCAAAATATTGTTACCTGTATCTATTGTATAAAAAGTATCAGTGAGTAGACATCTTTAAGGTGTTAATTGATGAGGTGGAAAAGCAGCTAGATAGAAAAGTAAAAGTAGTGAATATTATAGTAAGTTTAATGAAATTGGATAATATCTTAGTCCATCTACAAAATTATTTGAAAGTTAAGGCATATGTGCACAATATTCAACACTTAATACACCATGACAAAATGAGGTAGTTGAAAGATAAAATCATACTCTTATGGATATAGTTAGGGGTATGTTAAGTTAATAAAACTGTACCTTTATCCTTGTGCATGCAAGGTAGCAGGAACCTATTGAAACTTTAGCATAGGCTTATAAACGTATCCCTTTAGCTAATTTGATTCGATAGAGAGATAAACCAGTAACGCTTTATCTTGTGTAAGTAAGATCGATTGGATCAACTTTATTTTGATTTTGATTTGTTTTCATATTGAATGAACTGACTTCACATGTAACACCCCATTATTATAAATTACGTACCGAAACACCCAGTAGATATTTTAGTATATAATCTATAATAATGATGTATTGACTATTTCACCTTCACTTTATAACATGGCAACATATCTAACTTACTTATGGCATCAACTACAGCACATAAATGTCACTAGATTTTAAAACCAAATACCAAACTGTAATCCTCATTTCATTTCATAAAATCGAACGTATTTACATTGTAACTTCTTTTTTTGCTTACACGGGAAAGGAAGAAAAACAAAAACAGAAATCCAAAGTCATAATCAAAGGGATCGTTGTGCCCTCCGATACATAGTTCCTTGATAATCGCTTCAAAGGAGTTAATCCAACTCCGGTGGGGGTTCAGTGAGTAGGTGTAGACCGGGACTTCCGCGTTGGGCTATAGTAACCAGTAGATCGGCATTTTGATTTTCTTCTCTATAAACATGTTGGATTTTCGGTATCCAATCTCGCTCCAGCATCTGGTAGATATCTTGCACCAAAACAACGACCTCAGTCAGTGAATGAAAAGAAGTGGAGAGAACATTCATAACTTTGAGGGAGTCCACTTCCAGTAAGGTCCTCCGATAGCCTAGGTCCTAGCCCAATTTTAGTCCCTCCGCAATGCCCCTAAATTCCGCTTCCAACGGTGAGCCTGCCCTAAATTTATATAAGAAACCTCCATACCACTAGCCAGTGTGGTTTCATAGCAACCCTCTAGCTGTTCCAGTGGTAGCTCTTAGGGGCATGGCCCCATCAGAGTTGACTTTTATCCACCTGACTGGTGGTGGAGTCTAGCGAACTGAATGTCCCACGGGCAGCACTGAATGAGGAAAGACGCGATTTGTTACCGTGCGGGCTTAACTTACCCAAGAAACATACTCATGGATAATGTGATGACCAGAATCCGATCATTCAAACCCATGTTCGAAAATACACTGATTCCTCCATTTCCACAGGTACCAGCAGGAAATCCCAAAAATGGTGACCCAGGCGATCTCCTAAGTATGGCCTGTGTTGGAGAGATTGGCCCCTAGCCACCGCTCCTCAGGCTCCTGAAAGAATAACTGATCCTGCTCTTCAGGGTACCAAGTATGCCAAAACCTCTGTACTCTGGCACAATCACGGAACGCGTGCAATGTGGACTCTTCCTGTCAACAGAACTGGCAAGTGCTATCTATTGTTAGGTGTTTAGCAACCCGCCGTTGGTTTGTCTATAACTTCTTGTTGGTTAGAGGCCACAGAAAGGATCAAATTCGCTGTGGTCCTGGCTATTTCTACACTGCAGTCCATAAGGGATTGTGTTGAGGGGAGTCTGACCTGATAATTAGCTTATAAGCAGAGGCTACCGTGAACTTGCCATTCTTGCCGGGGGCCCAGATTATTCTGTCATCATCTTCTTCCACTGCCGGAGGCTATTGTAGCCAGGATCTCCCGGAGATAGGCTGGGAGATATTGATTGATCATGTCCCATTTTCATGTGCCTGTCACCTCTACATACTCGGTAACATACTTTACTCTCTCACTTTCGGGGTAAAGGAGTCGTGACCGCTGTTTCTAGAGGTCCGTATTGGTCCAACCAACTGTCGACCCAAAAGCATATTTTCTGACCATTTCCTAGATGCCATTTGATTCCTTGTCTGACATAGGACCACAAGTTGGTGACTGCTTGCCAGGTACTCGACGTCCCTCTTACTGGTAACTCATCAGGGATAGGGTGGGAGTGGATCCGATATTTAGCCCAAAGAACTTGTACCCATATTGAATCTAGATTATTAATCAAACCCCATCCCAACTTAACGAGTAGCGTATCATTGGATGCTCTGATGCGTTTGATCCTAAGGCCTTCTTCGCTCTTCGGGCGGCACACGGTTTCCCAATTGATGAGATGGGTGTTTCGCTTCTCGGGTTGGGAACCCAAAATGAAGGATCGCATGAGTTTTTCCAAATCATCACATAGCATCCGGGGTAATCGCACCGTTTGCATGGTGTAGAGAGAGAGAGATGCGATTACCGATTGGGTCAATGTGACCCTTCTGGCTAGCGATAAATTCTTAGCTCACCACCTGTTAAACGATGCTGGACTTTATCGAGTAAAAATTGATAGGTGTGTCGCGAAATGCACTCATGGATCAAAAGGACACTTAAATATTTACCTAAATTAATAGTTCTTTGAATTTGGAGTACATGACTAAGTCTACGAACTTGGTCTGGTAAAACATTTGGTGAAAAGTAAACGCGAGATTTTTTATGGTTCATTTTTTGCTAAGAGACCGCACAAAACGTTGCTAGTAGGGCCGAAACCCCTTCCATCTGGTCCTCCGTAGCTTCTCCAAACAGAACTAAATCGTCAGCGAAAAAAAGGTGAAACATGGATAACTCTAAACTACGCCATTTGATATATGTACATCATCTTATCTTAATACATAGGATGCTATATGAAAGAGGAAATTATACAAAAAGTCTATCTAAAGTCTTCAATCTTAGCTGAGCGACCTTTGAGCCATTTCTTCTTCACAAAAGTACAAGAATTGTGTTTTTGTAATCTCTCAATCGCTAACGTCCTCTCTCGGTCTTGAAATGTCGACGTACAATTTTTGGTGAGTTTTGCGAACTCAATGAGGTAACTATTATCGATGGTTCATTCAATTCAAGTAACATCTTATTACACATAACACATATTTCACATCTTTGCAATTTACACAAAATATCACATTTCACATTTTCATCCAAATACAAAGTACCAATGCATTTTAATCAGTTAGAAATATCACATGTTTTAAAATGCGAATGCAATGCACGCGAGACTCACTTTCAGTTGTTATTGTTGTTGTTGTAACTGAGTACCTTTTTACTAGCCCAAATCCCTTAGTGGATACCGAGTTATATCAGAATAATGTCCCATATCTTATAGTAGATACCGGGTACTTTCACAAATGACCCTGAGGCTCTGATCACAGTATGAGCTTTAAGCTCTTTACACTGGCAACTCCAATCACAACTACCTTTATCTTTCATATATTCATGTAATGAAATGTTTCACATTTAGATATATATAATTAGTCACTTAATTTCAATTTTACTTTTACATTCATATACATAATCGGACCTTGGTCCGACATTTCACAATAATATGGAGTATCACTTATTCATTCCAATTCACATACAAGAAGTACTTCAATATCACGATTATCAAATCAGAATCATCGGACCTTCATGTCTGGAATTCAACAATCAAATCACATTCATAGATAATTCAAATCAGAAATTAAGGAAACAAATAATTAAGTAAGATCGTCTAGGTTACTCACAGTTTGCTCCCAAAGCTATTGCCTTGAAGTCCCGACAATATTAGGCAGTGGTCAATCTATTTGTTCTTTTATATACAATCATGTACAAAATTTACACATTCAGTTAAATTTTCAATCATAAGCACATTCATGAATGTATCATGTATTATACATGTTAAATGACAATTTCTCGAGTATGTTTCTTTAATACACTTTATAAGCAATTTTAACACCTTCCAAACATTCTTTAATCTCAAAACTCTTTACTCAACTTCCACCTAGAAATTGAAATTCTTAGAGATAGAATTAAAATTCAATTTCTTCATATAATTTGTAGTTCGAAGTTTCTAGTTTACTCCAAATTAGAAATCATTCCAATTAGATACACACAGATCAAGATATTGTCAAAATACCGAAGCATGTTCACTAAAAATACTCCAATTATGAAATTCCAGAATTGTTCATCATTTCTGTCCCAGTTTAATCAATCAATCTCTCCTAATTGATTTCAGATGGTTATAATTTTTGGTGCAGATGTAAAACAATGTGTTTCGAGTCTAATGGTTCAAGTCCCATGTCATTTGGAGGTCGGAAGACGAAGTTATAGCCAAAAGAGTCAAGGATGTTCAAATTTCAAAGTTTTAGAGTCTCAGAGTCGCGATCGTGCATGACTTTCTTCTTTTTCAGCAAAGCACGACCGCGGCTTCTCTTCCTTTATTTTTTTAACGTGGGACCTACTGTGTTTTCTTCCCTCTTTTTCTACATTTCTTGCCATTTTTAACTAACAACCAGACATTTCCAGACAATACTTTCTTTTAAACAAATGTACCTTAATATCTTAAGTTTCTAGTGACATAAAATTCATACATTTTGGTTCTTTATCATGCAAGTTATGATCAAAATGCCACAAACTGTGTATATTTAGAATTTTTGCTAGAGCATGATTATGTAATCAAGTTGTACAACCCATATCTCTCAATTCTGATATCCAAAAGTCACAAACTTTATATCAATTAAAAGCTAAGAGAATAAGCTATAACCTTTGTGAAGACACCTTTGTCTAACTCAACCTAAATCAATACAGTTTATTCAATAACTATAGGACATGATTTCTGTCATTGTTAGTGCTACAAAATCAAGACTCAATTTCATGCCAATTTTGAAGCTCTTAAAGACAGATTTAAAATTCGACTTCTTTATGAAAGTTATAGAAAAATGTTGCTAGTTTCATATGAACCAAAGATCAACACATTTGAGAATCTATAGCTCAAGATATAATCAAAAGAATCAACACAGTTCTGTTGCCTCTCTAAAATGCAGATTTCTTCTTCTATTTTTTCATAATTTCTCACTTCTATCTTCTTCAAGTAACACATATGACACTTAAAACAACTCTTTTACTTCCATTTCAGCTCATCTTAATCCTTCTTAAAGCACAACACCACACTGCTCAATGTTCTCTTTTACTTTAACCTCATTTAAATCCATCTCTAACAACACCCAAACATTTACGCATATACTGTGAAAAACAGAACATATATTCTTCTATTTTTTTGCACTTTTCCAATTAACATCAATTTTCTGTACTTTCTATTTTTACTCCAATTATCAAAACCATGTCAACCTAAATCAAACATCATCAAAAAGCCATTCAAGATACCACAAAGCTTAAAGTTTAACTTACTTGATTCAGCTAAACTTCCAGCAATTGAGAGTGGGCAAAGAAGTTCTAATAGATGGAAACAAATGAGATTAAACAAAAACTAAACTTGCCATAGACTGAAATTCTTACTTCGCTGTAAAAACCAATAACCAATTACACAAACATGAACAGCTTAGTGTTTCGGTGATGGAGTAAAGGATGAACAAAGAAGAAAATGTTGGTCCTTTCAGTGAAGAGCAAATCAAATGAAGAAGAAACACAAGCTGTCGAAAATTTTCGCATGTGTGCTTGATACAATGCCGCGAGTCATCCATGCAAGTAGGCCACTTATCATAAATATATGCTGCTGCATGTGACACATCCATTGGTCTCTTAATTCAATATTTTCTCTAGTTCAAAGTACTCCAAATTTTTAGAAATTTCTAAAATTCACAAAAAATTTCGAAATAATACTAATAGTCTCCAAATAAAATTCACAATTCGTAATTTAAATTAATTAATCATACCCAAAAATGTCAATGAATGCGTGTACAATTATTTTAATTTGTCAAAAATAAATATTCACATATAAGTGAAAATACTATGATGCATGAGCATAAAATTGCACTTTTAATTTCTCACAGTACACTCAATTCACTATTTTTGGGTCTAATCTCAAGCATGAGATGTTACATTACATGAGCACAAAAAATTTGTAGAAAAAAAGTTTCTTTCTAATTAGTCTTATATTATGAGAGAAGAGTTGAGATCACTAGATGATAACAAATAAGTCACGAGACTAGTTGAGTTGCATAAAGGGTCAAATCAAATCAGTTATAAATAAGTCCTTAAGAGAAACAAGATTCAAGGCAATATTAAAAGGTGCAAGGCTAAAATTGTCGTCAAATGTTACACTTAAAAAGATGATATTGACTATAAAGTCCAATTTCAAAGATGGACATTTTAAGGGTTGTTATTGCTTTAGTGACTCATTATTATCTAGAGCTTCAATAAATGAATTTAAACTTTTTTTAATGATAAATTAAGAGAAGAAGTTTATATAGCCCTATCGAAATTGTTTCCCACTATAAGAAAGGATAAATTAATGCGTAAGTTTAAAAAAAAGTTAATATATACAATGAAACAAGCTTTTTAATAATGACATCTTAAGTTCAGTGATATTGTTAGGTCATATGATTTTATAGAGTGTACTGTTGATCGGTATATCTACATAAAGTTCAGCAAGAACAAGTTCAATATTTTGGTCCTACATGTTAATGATGTTAGCTTTTTCCATAATGTAAACAAGTTTCTCTATAAGAAATTCAAAATGAAAAATATAAGTGAGGCATTCAATAAGATAGGAATATAAATATTACATGGTTAGATTATAAGGAATAATAGGATTGTTTAAAAAAAGTTATATTAATACAATATTAAAAAGATTCAAAATGGAAAAATACTCCACATAAATATTCTGATTTAGAAAGCGGACAAGTTGAAAGACATGCAATGTATTTAAAACAATTTGGAATAAAAGGCAACAAAATCTATTCCCTATACCTCAACGGTTATAAGCTTGATGTATGCTTATATATGCATTCAAAGGCAGGGGCGGAGCCACGTGGGGACAAGCCCCCGCTGGCGCGAGGATGTGGAGGTTGGGTGTGGAAGAAAGTGTTAAGAGTGTGAAGAGGAGAAGTTGTTAGAATAGTGACATTGGAGATGTAGCCACGTTTGTTTCATAGAAAGAGTGTTTTTATTTTGTTTTGTCGAAAAGTAGACAGTCGCGATCGCAACTTTAGGAAAATTTTTACGAATGCCGCGATCGCGACTTGTCGCGATCTCGACTTTGGGGAAATTTCCCAAAAGTCGTGAGAAGTCGCGATCACGACTTTCCTCTTTTCTTTTCTTCCAATATTAGATTATTAAAACAAAACCTCTATTAATCTGTTATTTACTCTCTTTTCTCTTCTTCTCTCTGTCGCTCGAACATTCTGCTCAGACTGAATGCCAACGCCCACCGCCCACCGCCCACCGCCGTTCATCTTCTGATCTTCACTTCTTCAGCCCCGGCTCTAGGAAATTCCTGACTCCGCCCCTGTTCAAATGGATATCCTCTTTCTTTTTGTAATGTTAAGTCGATACTAAAGTAATCTTGTAATGCGCCACTAAAAGTTGTAAAGGAAGTGTTTAGGTACTTACAAGGTATTAAGAATTACATGGTCATAGCTATAAAGGGAGTGTTTAGGTACTTGCAAATTACTAAGGATTACATGCTCATATATAAAAGGTTAGATCACCTTGAATTGAATGGCCCTTTTTCTCTTGTTTTTCATTTCCGAACAGATATCTGTAACGAGAGCACACATTTTCCATCAATTTGAACCCCTGATCTTAATATCCCGGAGTCCAAGGGCCTACTAAATACTAATCCCCTCTTAAGTCTTGAAAAGGATACGAGCATGAAAATCTGGCTGCAAAATTTGTTGTCTCAAGCCCCAGATTTTAGCTTGGGCTCGAGGCCTTATTTCAAACAAGACTAACTTTTATTTTGAGTGCATATAAATTCATTTAGTTTATTTTTATTAAATTAATTTTAAAAGACTTCTATGAACGTAATTAATTTGAACTTGACACGAATAAAAAAACTAAATATATTTTCTGTAGTTGTGTCATTAACCAATTGAAAGAATTCATCGGCAAAGCAAAACAGAAATCGAACTACAACATAATTATTTTTAACAAAAATAAAAAAGTTATTTATATACACTGAAAAGAAAAGTTAGAGCACTATTTTCTGTACCACTTGCTAATTCCGCATCAGAAGTATCAAAATTGATCGTCCAAGTTGATATTCTTAATAGTTTACTTAAGCTTAAATGACAATGAGATCCTTCATTTTGTAGCCTAATATGATAGTCTACACTCGATGTTCCACTTTTCCACTCTTAATTTATTCATTCATTAAATATATATACTAAGGATGAACGGAATGACGAACACGAAATGCATCCTAGTTGTCCCTTTGATCTGATGGTCCACATGTGAGCGACATGAGATATATATGATCATTTATCTACATAGTCATATCTCACA
>JAOSBN010079565.1:0-12582 GCA_027563595.1 Erythroxylum suave | reverse complement strand
ATTAGGAGTCAACAAGTGCATAATTACTTAAGAAAATAGGGCCAATTTATAGTATAAATTTGGTTCAATCAGATGTCCTTGACAATTTGATAAAAGAGTCATATATCAAAAACAAAAGAATAGGTATTCCTTTTCTATGAATGGAAAATTGATTACCACTACTCCATTACCATTAAAGAAAATTTATGAAAATTAGCTTCAGATTTATACAAGTGAGTAGGATTTAAGGACAAAGAAATGAGTGCAAACACTTGAGGGTAATTTAAGCCTTTTACCAAAAAAAAAAGAAACGCAAACATCGCCAAGTATTAAGTATTATTTAATTTTGTAGATGAAGGTAATGATTTAAAGACAAATCATTTTGAAGAACGGGAAAATAATGGGAATCAACATCAACTTGAGATGGTGAGTTTTTATATTAGTGAGGCAAGGAGAGGGGTTTAAATGATTTATGGAAGTTTTAAGTAAAGTACTAAAAAAAAAGCTAGAGATTGCAATTACATAACATAATTGGCATCAAACTCATAAATAAACTAGCACAAGTATTTAATAGGTTTATTAATAAGAGAAGTAGAAGCAAACAAGTGTGAAATTAAAATATGTAATTAGTGGTAGACTCGTCTTAGAGAAGAGTACTAAGAGTTCTAGAACCAAGACTAACGCTTATTGTTAGAACAAGCATTAGATATGTATTTCAATTAGTTAGGAAGTTTTTACTTTGAGATGTTATTTCCTTTTAGGACTAATTTTTGTTTGCTTTTAATTTTTGAATTTTGTTTAGATATGATTGAATTATCTTTTCAAGTTATTTGTTTTCTAATTGGAATAGATTTAGATTATTATTTCCTTATAAGAATGTAGTTCTTAGGGTTTTAATGTTATTAGGGTTTTAGACCTATATAAGGCTATGTTATGGATGCAAAAAGTGGGATTTGTTTTGAGGTTACTCAAAGTATCTTGGAAAGGTTTTTCTTTATCTCGTTTTTAGATACAGTCTTATAATAGGTTCTTTATTAACTACGATCTTATCTGGCTTATAAGCAGCTAGCAAAACTAGAATCTTTTTACTTCCAACCCCTTCTTTTCTAGTGTATGTCGATTCATAACCTTCTTTTTTGCTCTTTTATTAGATGTCATGGATTAACCTCTTTTTAATAGATCAATCCTAGGTCCTATCATATTAATATTGAATCTCATTAGTTTTAATAATAAGGGTCATCTTAGAATTTGGTCTTAGAGTATAATTCTATATATTGATACCATTTTTTACAATTCAATATTATTGGGTTTTCTTCCCTTATATTCAATTTCCTTATTTTAACATTATTCGTGGACAAGATTTGTTAAAAAAAGAAAAAATATTTCTGCTTCTTATTTCCTTTTTATGATTTTATAAGTTAATCAAAATTTTATTATAACTATTTGTCTTATATTTCCTTATCATTTAATTTACACAAGATTTTTGGGAGTGTAAAAATGAGGGTTGCATACTTAGTCATGCATCAAATGCTATATGATTTTCTAAATGAAGGTGCTAATTTGAGGATAAATCATTTTTAGGAGAGGAAAATTATGGGAATAAGCATTAACTCAAGTTAAACAAGTTTCTACATAAGAGAGGCAAAAAGAAGGACTTAAATAGTTTGTGAAAGATTGAAGTCAAGAACCAAAAAGAAATTGTAAAATGCAATTATAGAATGTTACTAACATTATAATCACAAGTAAACTGACACTAGTTGCTAATTGGAATTTGCATACTGGAGAAGGAGAAGCAAATAAGTGCTAGAGTTGGATATGTAACCAATGCCGAACTTATCTTAGAGATGTCCACTGAGAGATATAGAACCAAACTGACATTTGTTGTTTTTAGGACAGGCTTTAGATAAATATTTCAATTAGTTAAGAAATTGTTATTTTATTATTTTTTAAAAGAAAAATGTATTAATAATATAAAGTAAGTGTGTGTAAGGTTTGTTCAAAACATTATACAAACAAAATTAGATAACCATTACATTAACGTGATTAAGAAACATAAAAAATGATTATTTGGGATCAATGAGCTAGTTAGTTCTCTAAGCTTTTTGGCATTGGGAGTTAAAGCAATGATTGCCTTTGTATGCTAAGATATGATGTTTGGTTCTATTGCACAAAACTTGAGAAGTACCTTCTTTAAAGTTAAGAGAGTCACCAAATATTACGTGGTTTCTTTCTTCCTAAATAGCAAATAAAGTAATTAAAAGCTACTTTGAAAACCCATAAGTCTCCTTCATGTTTCATTTGAATCATACTGCACCACTTGATGATGTCTGACCAAGTGTATGGTGGGTTATCTAGATGACAAAATTGAGTGATTGACTTCCAAATGTACTGACTGAATTGGCATTGAAAAAGGATAAGATCTATATTTTTTGAAGTAGACTTGTATAGAATACACCAATTTGGTAAACCTAAAAAGTGTGATATTCTCTAGATTGTGGGAAGTTTATTTTTAATTGCTAGCTAGTAGAGATGTCAATAGGCCGGGATAGACCGGCATGTAAGACCATAAGCAGATGGGGCCAACCCGAGGCCACCATATATTTTTAAGAAAATTGGCATATAATGGTCAAGTTAGTTTGGGATGAGCTCTTTTTGCCATCCCTACTAGCCAAAAAGTGATTGAGGCACAAGGTGAATTGTTCTTGTGCCATATGAATTTGTGCCAAAATGCAATTTGGTTAGAACTTCTAAAGAGGGACTAACATGATGGATTAGAAAGGACACCGGAATGTGAATATAGCCGGTTGATTTCATCTTCTTTAGAGTTGGGGCAAATTTGACAGGAAAGTTACCAATGTAAATGATGGTGATAATGTAAAGAGATTTAAATTGGGTAATGCTTCAGATGTTTGAGTGCAATGTATTAAAGAGTGGATTAGCTTTAGTGACGGAAGCTAGAGGACCAAATGGAGTCCAGTGATCATGCCAAAAGAAGGTAGTTCTGCTATCATTAACTATGTGCTTGCAAGAATTTATGATGGTACCTCTAAGTTTAAATAAGGAATTCAGTAATGATGAAGAATTGATAGGATTCTTACTTCATAAGTATTGACCCTTGATGTAGTATGTCTGTATCCATTTCACACATAAGAAATGTTTATTTGTTAGTAACCTCCAAAGCCTCTTTGTGAAGAGAACTGAGCAAAACATTTTGATTAGAAGGATGCTTAATCCACTATTTATCCTTGACATACAAACCTCAAACCATTTGACTTTGTAATTTCTATTGCCATTTACATTTTCGAGAAGGTTCTTGAAAAGTTTTGTTAACTCTTTGATAACTACTGTAGGAAATACTATAGGTGAGCCACAGTAGTGTGTGAGTGAAGATAGAACCGAGTTGATTAGTTGACATCTACTTGTAAGATATAATGCTTTGGAGCTCTAGATTTGAATTCTACTCTTGATTTTGCTAATAAGAGGTTTAAAATCAGAGAAAATAGGCTTAATGGAGGATATGGGAACTTATAAATATTTACCAGGTAGGCGAGATACCTTAAAGCCTATAACTGTGAAAATTCTTTGATACAAGTAGGAGGCACTTGCAAAGATACAGAAGTTGAAATTATTAGTGTTGAAGATTAGTATAGAAAGTTTCTTGAACATGTTACATACTTTGGAAAGGATGGAAACATATTTGATATATGCTCTAGAGAAAATAAAGATGACATCAGCAAAACTGAGACTCACTATGTTCAGATTTTTACATTTAGTATGAAACATGAAGTTGGAATTCCCAAGCCTATTTCTCTTAAGCATTCTAGTTTGAACCTAAGAAAACAAAGAGAACAGGTAAGGGGAAATGAGGTCCCCTTACCTTATGCCTTTATTTACAAGAATAGATTTGGTAACTTGACCATTAACCAGAACTTTGTATGACAATGAAGTAATACACTGAAATATCCATTCCATGAAGATGTTTGGGAAGCCAAAAGCCTTTACTGTGTTGAGGATAAAACTCCAATCGACCAAATCATTAGATTTTTGAAAATCAATTTTGAAAGCACAATTTTTGCTACAATTTTGAAAGCATAATTTTGTTTGCACATGAAGCTGAACCTCTTAACTCCTCTACTATTAATGGGATGAGAGACTTTAGGCAGTGTGTTGAGGAATGTGGTATGTTTAATCTAAACTCCAGTGTTCTGATTTTTACCTGGTCAAATAAGCAATATGGTGACTCCCATATAGTTAGAAAATTAGACAGTGCTCATCAACTCGGAGTAGAGCTCTCGGTTTCCTAGATCTTTTGGAGAAATTCTTAATCCTAATATTTTAGAACACTCCCCTGAAGTGATAAGGTCATTAACTGTCCAAAAGAAGAGATCTTCACCTTTTAGGTTCTCAAATTTCCTAGCCTCGCAACCTAATTTCCTTCAGTTAGTAGAAGAGGCTTAAAATTCACAGATCCGAGGAAACCCCATGTTTCGTGTAGTGTCAAAACTCAAATTAGTCAAAACAACTCTCAAATCCCTCAACTCAAATCAGATTGGTGATATTCTTGCAAAAGTTGAGACTTGTCAAGCTACCCTCAATAATATCCAAGACTAAATGAAAGTTATGCCTAATAGGCCTCATCTGGCAGAAGAAGAACAAGAGGCAATGATCAATTTGTTTCAGGCTTTAAAAGACTAAGAATCCTTCTACAAACAATCTTCCCGTATCCAGGGGCTTCGAGAAGGGGATAGGAATACCAAATTGTTCCATCATTCCATCTTGTCAAATAGGAACCGTAATAATATCCACTCCTTGTTGGTGAACAATAACCATAGGATTACTGACCTAGAAGACATCCAAACACATATTCTAAATTTCTTCCAAGCTTCTCTTGGTACTAAGAAAGACCTTGCTTCTACAAGTGAATATGTGGCAGCCCTCTTTCCCCATCCGATTCCTGAGAACCTAAGAAATAGCCTTGTAACTGAGGTCACTTCATGGGAGATTAGGGAGGTGTTCTTTTCTTTCAATCCAAATAAGGCCCCTAGGTCAGATGGCTTTAATGGTTTCTTCTTTAAACACACTTGGCATAGTATCGGGGATGAAGTCACTCAAGCCATCCAAGATTTTTTCAAACATAGGAGGCTTCTCAAAGAACTGAATTCCACCTTCCTTTCCCTTGTTCCCAAGAAAAATCATCCTTCCACTGTGTTAGATTTTAGGCCTATCTCCTATTGTAACATGCTTTATAAGGTGATTACAAAAATCATTTCTAATAGACTTAGAGAGCTCTTACCCTTCCTTATCAGCCCAAATCAAAGTGCTTTCATCAAACATCGCTGTATAGGAGATAACATCCTTTTAGCTCGAAAAATTTTTAAGAAATATCATCTCTCTAATAAGCAGAAGCGATGTGCTTTCAAAGGATTTGGCTAAAGCTTATGACTCTATCCAATGGGATTTCCTTCTCAAAGTGTTGATAGTTGTAGGGCTTCATCCTAAGTTTATTAAATGGATTGAAGAGTGTGTAACCTTGCCTTCCTATTCTATCTTAATCAATGGGTCTCTTACTAAATTTTTCTGTGGGAAATCTGGCATAAGACAAGGAGATCCTCTCTCTCCGTACCTATTTATTATCTATATGGAGGTGCTTTCTCGATCCCTGAATGTAACAATAGCAGAAAATCCTACTTTTCAATTCCATTGGAGATGCAAAACTCTAAAACTGACCCATCTCTTGTTGCTGATGATTTGTTATTGTTCTGTCATGCTAATACTACTTCAGTGAATACCTTGATTAAGTGCCTAAGAACTTTCTCAAATTATTCAGGGTTGGATATGAACCTTAGAAAAAGGCAATTCTTTTTATCTCCTAAAGTGGCTTATTTGGCCATGCAGTTCGAAACTATTTCGGGTCTTAAAAGGGGTGTTCTTCCTATCTAATATCTAGGTGTTCCTCTTTTAATAGGTAGATTAACTAAGCGAGATTGTATTCCCCTGTTAGACAAAATTGATTCCAGAGTTAACAAGAAGACTCATAAGGCCTTGTCCTATACTGGTAGACTTCAATTGGTAATCTCTGTCTTATCTACTTTTCAGGTCTACTGGGATAGCCATTTCTTACTTCCTGTCTCTATCATTAAAGAAATTGAGTCTAAACTTAGGAACTTCTTGTGGTCTGGCAAGGTTGGGTCAACTACTTATATAAAAATCAAATGGAATGACATATGTAGACCGAAAACAGAGGGGGGTTTGGGGATTAAACATTTGTCTACTTAGAACAATGTCTTGTTAGGTAAAAGAATTTGGTTTATTTTCAATGATAAGGAAGCTCTGTGGGTAGAGTGGGTCCACACTATTATTCTTAGAAGGAACAACTTCTGGTGTGCCTAACCGTCTCATAATAGTTCTTAGAGCTGGCGGAAAATTATTCAGGTTAGGGATATTATTGGGAACCATTTCCGATTTAAGATAAGCGATGGAATTTCTACTTTCTTATGGCAGGATCTTTGGCACCCTAGAGGTATCCTTAAGGATCTCTCTACGCCTAGAACTATCAATGGGTCAGAACTTCCAATGACTACCAAAGTCTCTGATATTATTAGAGACAATACGTGGTGCTGGCAAGATGCCACAATTGAAACCATTCGCATGCTCGAACCTTTACCATACCAACCTGACATGTCTCAACTAGATCGATTAGAATGGATTGCAAACCCTGCAAGAATTTACACCATTACTTCAGCTAATTCCCTGATGAGACCACCTTTGCCGAAGGTACCTTAGCATCCATTAGTGTGGCATAAAGGTTCTAACCTAAGGTATGCCTTCATTTTGTGGTTAGCAGCTGCAAACTAGGGATCAGCTCCTTTATACTTATATTCCTAATCATTGCTCCCTGTGCTACTTAGATAATGAGTCTACCAATCACCTCTTCTTTGAATGTTCCTTCTCCAAATCATTGTGGTTACACTACCTCAGCCACTTCCAGATAAACATTCCACACCTGCAAAACCTTCAATCCATCCTACTTTGGTTTAACCAACCTCAAAGCCACAGAAACATTGACTTGAACCTTTCTAACATTCTTCTTTCTGTTACTGTTTACATCTTATGGCCTGAAAGAAACCTTAAAACCTTCAAAAGTGCTACCATGGAAGTGAGAAACATTACTACTAAAGTGATCTTTCTAGTAATGGAACAAGCCAGCTCAAACACTGTGAGAAGGTAAATAGAGGGTTTTGGTTTTGTTTTCTTGTTACTTCTAAGTTGTTTTGTAGGTCTGAAAGTTGGTTTGGAAAGCATACTTTAGCTCACTTATCGGCAATATTTCTCCAAGTGTAAGGTATGGCTTTCACTACGGATTAGGAAATGAAAGGCTACTTATCCTCCGCCCCTAGTAGATTATTAGAGGAGAGGATTAGTAGGAAGTGTATAGTTTGTTGCTTGGGTCTTTTTCAGGCATAGTTGTATTATCGATCAGATGTTCATTGATATGATTTTGGTGTAAGTAGTGGTTTAACTTGCAACTGTATTTATTTTATTGAGGAACAGTTAGGGTTCCTCACGTTTTCTTGTAAATTCCTTTAGGATAGGTAACTGACTGCCATTTTTGGCAAACTTTTTCTGTACATATTTTTTTAATTTATCTCATTACTGATTTACCAAAAAAAAAGCTACTATTTCTAATATTGTAACGCTTGAATAGCTCTTTTGCAACTACGTTGTCTCTTATATGTCCCCTTGGAATGTATGCACATTGTTTGTAATTAATGAAAATAGGAAGTATGATTTTCATTCTTTCTATGATTACCTTTGAAATGATCATTCCTTCTATAATTACCTTTGAGATGATTCTGTATAACAAAGAACAACAAGAGATTGGTTTGAAATATCTTAGGGACTTATGATCCTTGCACTTGGGAATCAAAGTGATGAATGTCTTATTTAGTTAATTAAGAAGTTTTATGTTGTTGAAAAGCGCTTGAACTTCTTCATCATTTTTTGCCTTATAATGCTCCAATTTTTAGTGAAAATTAGGATATTGATTCCATCAGGACCAAGAGCCTTGCATTGAGCTAGGATTTTATGGCTTTTTCAATTTCAGTTGCTAATACAGGGAGAGAGAGCTGCCACTTCACTTAGAGATAGTTTATGCTATATGATTTGCTTAAAGAGTCTAGGTGAAGATGTAGCAGATGAGTTAGTTCTAAGCAATTAAGTGAAATAATTCTCAGCCTCATAAATGATTTTAGCTCAAGTGTGAAGTTATGAGCCATTAGATTCTAATGTTACTATTTTATTAGAAGCCTTCCTTGTCAAAATAACTTTATGGAAGAAGGATGTATTTCTGTCCCTATCTTACAACCATTTAATCCTAGATATCTGCTTCTATAATGAGTGATCAAAATCAATAACCTGAATAAAGTTGTGTGAAGCTTTCTTTTTAGCTTCTTGAAGGGAGGGGTTGGTAGGATCAAGATACAAGTCATTCTAAGCTTTCGCAACATTTTCTTTTGCAGTATTTAAAAGGTGATGTAGATTTCCAACATTTGTTTTTTAAAAATTCTTGATCTCTTCTTAAATACAGCTAAGCTTATTGGAGCATTTAAATTGTTTAGTACCTTTAAAAATGGAATTGACTCCTTTCTTCATAACATCTTTGAAACTCAGAATACTTATAAGGTAGTTATTGAGTCTAAAAGGATATTTGATATGAGGCTACATTGAATTTGAATAAATAATAATAGGAGAGTGGTTATAGATGTAGGGATTAGGAAAACAAGCATAAAAATTAGGGAATTGTTGTATCCATGAATGATTGAATAGGCCTCTGTCCAATTTTTTCTTAAAAAGGTATAATCCTTATGTTTTTTGCTCCATATATAAAAGTTTCCATCGCTAATAAGTTTATGGTTTTAGTGCTATTTAGAAAATTGTTTAAGTCTTTATAAAAGAGGCTTACTAGAATGGCTACCATCTGCCTCATCATGGTGAATTGTTTAATTGAAGTCTCTTAGTAATATCTATGGAGTGTTGATGCCTTGTTAAATTTTGGTGAGTTTTTTCCATAAAGAAACTCTTTGATAGGTGTGATTGAAAGCATAGATGATGGCGATGTCAAGATGGATGTTCAAGCTTAAAACATTAAATTTCAAATAAATTGGCTAATCACAAATGATGGAATTAAGGAGCTCAATTTTTTCATTGATGTAAAGGACTAAAGTTCTATTTGGATGTGATTTATAATTAGAGATTGGTTTCCAGTATTTGGGTAGCATAGTAAGAACACTATAATGATTCTTTTCAATCTGGTTTCTAAAATTCCCAACAAGGTGAGATTATTCTCAGCAACAAAATTTCTAATAATTTTTTGCTTAGAGGGAGCATTCAACCCTAAATGTTCCAAGTGGAGATGATCATAGTTTTTGGGCAGAATAAGAGAGATTCTCCTTTCGACCTGATTTTGATTATACCAAAGGGGATTAAGGAGATTATAGTTGGATCTTGATTCAATTTTCTAGAATTGCAAGCCTTTGGATTAGAAGTGTAAAGTGAGAAATTGGTTGGGAGTATATCAATAAGGTCAACAATTTCATATGGCAAGCTTAGAGAGTTCTACTTTAAGGAGGCATTAACATCAATCTCTTTTAGTGAATTATCAAGGTCAGCATTAGGAATTTGAGGAACAAGATGAGGTGTTTTAATTACATATTCTAGGTATTCTTCTTCTTGCATAAGTTCCCAATAACTGCCTATAATGAATTTTCTTCCTATTGGCTTCCAATTCTCTTCAGGCTTCTGGTTATAAGGCTTCCAATTACAGGATATTTTGACCTTGTCCTCTACTAAGTCTAAGTTTTCATTGAACTTCATGATTGAAACTTCCTTAAGGAATTTTGTTAATGCATCAACAATAACACAAATCCTGGTGAAGTTAATTCTCTTAATTTAGTAGTTGTTTGATTAAGGCATAATGGTCTGCCTATGGAACTAACTAAGTAGCTCAAGCCCTCAATTGTCTAGTATTCCAAGGGAATTTCGTGGATACAAATCTATAATGGAATGTTGATTGATTTGATTTTCTTAATTTTCACCTTTAGTCTCCAAAGTTGGATAAGAAATGGTTTATTTGAAACATGCTATAGACCAACTTTGATTACTTTTGAGAATGATTTAGGTAAGTTGAATTTGAAGCAGAAGATATCATCGTTGTTCAGAATTATGTCAATGAGTCCTTATTGTTTCCAATTATTGTTAGCTTAAGATTTCATTACAAGAAAAGGGATATTTTTTATCAAGACAGAATCCAACTAAGGTAGATTCTCATTTCTTAACTCCTACTTGAAGGTTAAAGAAAGGTAGGGATATAATCTGGTGATCTGGTGTGAGATTAGGGGGTAAAAAGATAGTTTGGCTTCAGTATTATGGTCTCTTATAGCCTAAACCAAAATACACTTAAGGGGAGCTATATCTGCAGGTGAAGATGAAGCAATAGGTTCTATGGTAGAGGAGGGAAAGGAGATTATGGGGGTGGGTTATGGTGAAGAGGATGGAAGTGAGGAAAAGAGACAGCAAAAGCCAAAGGCAGGAAAAGTTTAGAAAATGAAAATGATAAATTAAAAATGGATGGATAAAAGCAGAGAGTGACAGGTAAAGATAGTCGAAGGATAAACAGAGCAAGTGCAAAAGCAGTGTAGTAATCAAGCAAAAGGAGGTCGGAAGGATCTGTGAAGATGAAAAGGAATTGACAAGTGGAGTTAAGCAAAATTAACTGGAGAGAAAGAAGTAGGAGGAGGTTAAGAGGGAGGGTGATAGAGGAGGAAAAAACTCAAGTCCTAGGCTAACTACATTGTTCAGGATGAGGAGTTTCCATAAGACTCACCTATTGTTCCAATAAGATAACTGGCAAGTTTTACAAGATCACTAGCAAGCTTCAAATTAGATTGTTATTTCCTTGTAGGATTCTAATTCTTACGGTTTTGATATTACTAAAGTTTTAAGCCTATGCAAGGCTACGTTACAGATGAAAAAAAAGGGGGGTGTTTTCGAATTAATCAAATTACTTTGGAGCAGTTCATCTTGTTTTCTCTACTAACTACTATCTTATCTAGCTTACTAGTGACAATTAAATCTATAATATTATCATTCTCAATTCCTTCTTTGTTAGATTGCGGCAATTCATGTCCTTCTTTTATGTATTTTTTTATGTTAACTTCTGTGGATTAACCTTTTTTTTTATAGAACAGTCTTAAGTCCTATTATATTGATATCAAATCTCACTAGTTCAATTAGTGAGAGTTGCACTGTATAAAAATTGAGAAATCATATGTATGAATAGATCATAGCATAAATAATGAGAATTGCATAAGACGTTCGAGATAAGACTATATGAATTTATTGGGTTAAAGTCAACTCCATTAATATAATTCATAGAACAAAGTAATGCTTTCTTAGGAGTTTTCTACTAGAAAGATATTAAATCAATGAATTAAGATTAGAGCTATATTTTTTGAGAAAGAATATAGTTTTATGACTTTGAAATTCCTATTGATTTAAGAAATTAAGGTTAATCATTAAATTAGGATAAATTCAATAATACGAAAAGTTGTGAAGGGATTCTTGATTTGGATCATGCTTATTTATTGGTTATTTCATTCTTTCCGTACTTTAATTAGCACTAGTGATTTATTGTAATATTTGTGGTAGTAGACATCCTAATCATGAATTTTAGGCACCTTATAACATATAGCGACAAATCAAACAAGTTAATTTTATAGGAAATTAGTATTAAAATAACAACTATAGTAACACCTATAATCTGGAGTGGAGAAACCATTCAATTTTTTTATAGAGTAATAAAAGACAATAGAGACATTTACCTCTACCAAGATTTCAACAACAATAGCAAAAATAAAGGAAGTTAAATAAATGAGGAAAGTCATCATTACATCTCAGACTCACTTTTGGATTATTAATGAGTCTCTTTGAAACTAATAAACCTCTATCAATAATAAAGAAATTTAGATTGGACAACTTGTTAAACTTGTATATAAAGGCAACCAGGTACATTACCTAACAATATTAAGCCAAATTTAAGAGATCAAGTGAATGTATTAACTTGTACAAGTAAAAAGGAGCTAAAAGTTGACAAGAAGGAAAAAGCTATTGTAAAAAAAGAATGACAATGAGGAGGATAAGAAAGAATGGAAGGATAAGGAGAAAGAGAAATAGGGAAAAAACGAAGTGGTTAAAGAGTACAAACTGACAAATTTATATCCAAGTAGCTTGAGAACTGTAGAAGGAAAGATTAATTCATTAAGTTTTCAGATCATTTTAAACAATTACACATTAATATCCCCCTTTTTTTCAAGCTCTTTGGAAGATGCTAAAGTAGACAAAGTTTTTAGAGATTTTCCTTTCTAATAAGAAGAAACTAAAGGAGTTTTCAATGGTGACTATAAGTGAATAGTGCTCTTTTAGCTTGCAAAACAAGCTACCGAAAAAGATCAAAGATCTAAGGAGTTTTGTTATGTTAAGTCAGAATTTTGACTTCACGTATAAAGTGATTTTGATGACAAACAAAGATAAGACAGAATGAAAAGC